>JAATOF010001715.1:0-15142 GCA_013170925.1 Podosphaera leucotricha | reverse complement strand
TGTCGACCTCAATTTCTCTCACCTTATTTTTGAACAGAGTCTGAAGCTTTACCATATTTGGCCTCGCTTAATCGTGATCGTCACGGTAGATTACTATGTTTGGGTAAAGAATGGCAAAAAAACCCTGTAAATGACAGGCGACTTCACTTACCCTTGACGCTCTGTAACAAGTACGTACATGTATAAACACCCTGTACCTTGTACGCAAAGACGAGCAAGCCGAGGAATGAATGATGCCGAGTCATATAGACCGAATCGTATGTGCCGAGAATACCGAGTCATATGAGACTAGTCAGGTCTACGACTCGTTCAATAAGCAGGAATATCACTGACTTAGTTCATGGAAGTGACTGAGTGTAATAATAGCATTATAGTAATAATGAGATACCTGCTCTCGATGTTTATAAGGACGGCGCATCACCTGGGTAGTTAAGTAGTCAAATCTATACACATATCTTTATACATCAAACTTTTATATCTACACACGTTCCAAATTATCATCGGAGAATATTCATTCTACTCGCACGTTAGTAACATTGCACTACTCCCATACTCATAACTGTAACACTATCGCTGGCGGAGTATGAATAGGGGTCAATAGAAAACAAAAACAAAACGTTACAGAATCATTCAACAACATAAAAATAAGTCAATATTTTCATGCGCAATACTAAAGAAGCCAGGCTTTTTATTTGGTGTAAAAAAGTAACCGTAATTACATGTACTTGTTAAGTTATTTGTAAATGAAGTCAAGATTTGATGGTTTGGAATTCAGATCTCTTTTTCTTAACGCTCACAACGCTATGGAATGGCATTAAAATCTCCCGAAAATTTGTTGAATGATAGAGAAGATATTTAGATTTAATTCTATCGAATCCGATTATAAAATAAGGTCATAGGTGTTGTGTTATGTTCAATTAAAGTTGAGAAATTGAAGTCCAAATGGGAAAATTTACGTATCGCTGACCCTCACCCAACTACGGATGTGGTTGGGTGAGGAAAGCGCCAGCCTTACGATTAAGCTGGGACCCGGCAGTACATCTGGGTTAATTAATTAATTAGTTGGAGTGGCTCATACATAAAATATTATGATATAAATAAAAATAATGAATTTATTTGAGCCAAAATTAGAGATTCCCTTAACTTTCTCGCTGTCTTTTTCCCATACGAATTTTAAGGTTTAGCGGGGATCTTCTGTAAATCTCGCCACTATAAGTTAGCATATTCGGTAGGTCCCCTGCAATATATATATTTTTAGCACAATTCCCATACTTACCCTACGTCGAGATAGATTAGTCAAGATAAACATGACCCCTTGACACCCTTCATATTCTTTTGGCCTAAAATTTTCGATCGATTACCCATATCTCATCCATCAACGCGTTGACTGCCAGTTTTAAGGTTTAAAAATAAGATTAAAAAAGTATATTTCCAGATATTTTGCTAGTCGAAGATTTCAGACAAAAAAATAGCTAAATTTGGTATGTGAAATCTCATATTTGACATTAGTTTCTAGGCTGGATCAAAACATGCACTCGAATTTTGACATCAATCTTTTTTTACATATACATACATATAATTATTCATATGAAAAGAGTAAAACTATTGGTCATCGATTATCATAGAACCAACCCCTCAACCTCATGGAGCCAGTATCTGACAATCGGATTACAGACCCCAGAGATTATTAAAAGCGCGTCTTCGTCCATATTTGCGGCATACGAGCGATGTTTTGATAATGGAGATAATTGCATTTTGTTTTCTCGTAAAAAGTAGATGCTGGCTGGCACGTGCAACTAACTGCCATGCTTTCTTTTACGCAACTTCCTTGCTCAGGGTGTTATCCAGGTAACCGCTCCGAGCTACGTCCCTAATTTTCAACAACTCGACCTTCCCTTGCATCGTCGAGACACATGTCTTACTATACCAAATGAGTTACCTCGTCAACGATTTCCTGATAGAACCTGTTCTACGGCACGCTCGACATTTCTCACGATCCAATGCACTGCGCGATTCTGTTCCTTGTCGCACTTTAAGCTCGGCAGGAAATCATGAAGATGCCGTAGAGGATGTAGCTGAGCACTCAGAAAACATTGAAAATTGTAAAACGAGTACAGACAAGGCTAATTGTTCTGGCTACACTACAGAGGAGGATTTAATACTGGAAAATTTACCGACTCTCCAAGATAGAAGCCTTACAAACGATGTGCACAGTGGACGAGAATTAGAGTTGCCTGTTTTATCTAGAATTCTTGGCAATGATGATCCTGAGCTATCAGAAGCATCATTGCTCTCAAACAATCGGTCTTCTGAGAATACGATATCACTTAACTTGCCCCAAGCTAGCCCCAACGAATCTCGAGCAAACTCCCCAGACGCCGCATTCGCCGTTCCTTCTAACGAAAATCATAGAAGTCATGCAAGAGACTACTCTGGTGTAAATCTTGGCAGGTCAGGAAGGAATGAATTCCCAGAGCTATCAGAAGCATCTATATCCTCAGACAATGAGACCTCCGAGAGCTTGATACCACTTAATCTAGTCAGAACTAGTCTCGGCCATTCTCGAGCAAACTCAACTGACGCTGCAGATAACGATCTCATAAATGAAAATCATGAAAGTCTTGATAGAGGTAATTTCGAGATTAATTCTCGTAGATCAACACCCAATGGGGAATCAGCTAGGGATACATACCGGGCAAGGACAAGTTCATTACCTGAAGATGATGGGATGGGTGTTCTTAGGCAGCAAATACTATCTATCCAAGCAATGGATATCCAAACAGATGAGAAGGCTCGACTGATGCACCAACTTTTGAATCGAAACTACTCCGAAGCGCAGGAGCTTTCTAAGCAGCGAGTTATCACATCTACACCTTCAAATACTATCAGCCAAGAGAGACCAACGACGCCTGGGTCGTTAAGCTTCTTCTTATGGCAAATGAACGGCTCGCCTGATCCTTCGGCAAAGGAAAAGAATCACATATTTCAACTTTCACCTGAGGACCTGAAACCATCGTTTGTGGCACTTGAGACTCAGGAAAATGATGAACTTCGTGAATCAGGGGTTAAAGAAAAAGAAGAGATTCTTGTTCTGGGCTGTCGTCATTACCAGAGAAACGTTAAACTGCAATGTTCAGCTTGTGAAAAGTGGTATACCTGTCGTTTATGTCATGATGATGTCGAAGATCACGTCTTAGATCGTAAGGCCACTAAAAATATGCTATGTATGATTTGTGGTTATGCACAGCAGGCCGGTGAGTTCTGCGTAGAATGTGGAGAGAGAACTGCGTGGTATTATTGTGAAGTCTGCAAATTATGGGATAATGATACTAGCAAAAGTATATATCATTGCAACGACTGTGGAATTTGCCGGAAAGGTTTAGGGATTGGGAAAGACTTCTTTCATTGCAAGGTAAGTCAATTACTGTCCATTATTGATTAACTCTCACATTTATTTAGACTTGTGGAACGTGTATGTCAACAGCTGTTGAAAACTCACATAAATGCATTGAGCGTGTCTCCGATTGCGATTGTCCTATCTGCGGAGAGTATATGTTTACCTCGCCATCGCCTGTTGTTTTTATGCCTTGTGGCCACAGTATTCATAAAGCTTGTTACGACGAGCATTTAAAGTTATCTTACAAATGTCCTATTTGTAGTAAGAGTACGATTAATATGGAAACACAGTTTCGAAACTTGGATCGGGCAGTGGATAGCCAACCGATGCCCCCTCAATTCCGGGACACTAAAGCTATGGTTTCTTGCAATGATTGCTTTGCTAAGAGTGCCGTACCATATCATTGGCTAGGACTTAAATGTGGCATCTGTGATTCATACAATACAGCCCAACTCTCGATACTGAGTGGTCCTGTTGAAAATGCTACCGAAGTAGAGGAAAACGATGACCATGCTCCAACTGACCTAGAAATTAATGATACTCTCTTAACAAGGCTTGGACCTAATTTATCACGACAGAGGAGACATTCCGCACATGTGAATCAGTCTGAAACAACTGATCGATATTCGCGAAGATTTTCCCCCACATTAAGGCCACAAAGACTCGGTCGATCAATTTCTCCACCAATGGCTCAAAGATTTAACGATGAAACAATACCATCTCAAGCGCTAGATACTGATGAGTCGGCCGAAGAAGATGAGTTGGATTTTTGGGGTCTTGATGAGCCACGAAGCATCACTTCAGGAGAAAATTTAGACGAAGAAGAGGATGACTCTGACGATGATGATGATGATGACGACGAAGACTCAGTGTTGGAAGATTGTGAGGAGGGCGAAGAAGAGGAAGATGAGTTTGCACTGTTTGGGCATCGGTAATAGGGATCTGTTTAAGGAAGGGGGTAACTCTGCATCAATTGGCGTATCAACGGGAGAAATAAACTGGATTGTGGGAAATACTCATTGATATATTGTATATCATGGCGCATTGGTTTCGTGTTTATATATGTCTTGAAATAGATTACATTTATCATGTACTTGACGTCTTGACAAATCTAATGACCGTTTATGTATTTAATCTTATAATTTCTATAGAAAGACAACCTTAAAAATAACAATTTAGAGAGAATTGACTCTTCTCTTGGGTTGTAGGTTAATCAAGTGCAAAGCTGTACTGAGGACTATCCATCGTAATAATAAGCCACCGCAATCCGAGGATTTCGCTCGTCATGAATCGAATTTGTTGCATCTCAGCATTAATCGTGTCGAAACTGGAACATCCGCATATTTTGAGCTGATTCTTTGAAAAGGGATCTCTTTTAAAATCCTGATAATCATGGATAATGACCCTCCACGTCTGACCCCTCTCGTCATGCGTCAAACAAAATCTACCACCTCTGTTGCTGTTAGGAGTAGTCACATGACAGCCAAGCTGTTTGTATATATTAGGGCACACACACGCCACACATTCAATTAATTAATTTTAACGATACGTATTTCCCTTCAACTTCTTTGTACTTTGTGTCTTTCCAACAAGTACTTCGGTAACGGCCGTCACTTAAGTTTGGGCCCCCCCAACATCTCACTATCGTAGACACCTCTTGACTTTAAACTGTTGTGAACCCATCAATTTTTTCCTAATTACTCTTAGATTTTGTAAGAGTATTAATTCGATCTCGATGCCTTGTTATACTGAAAATAAACTTCTCCGTGCACTCAAAGCCATAATAAATGGCCGGAGTCTCAGAAAAGCTGCTTCTGAATGGGGCATACCACCATCAACGCTTCAATATCGTATTAAGGATTGTGAGGCCATTAATTTGGCTAGTTCTGATCTTCTAAGGTTCTTTTCAGCACAGGAGAGTCATCTGACCGAATGGATTTGAGTTCAGGCAAATGTAGGCCTGCCTCCAACCTGTCGATGTCAACAATTCAAAGATATTCCTGAGCGCATTCTACTAGCCCAAGGCGACTCTCAGCCTCTTTAAAATAAAAGGCTTCGACGAATTAATGGCGTTCAGTAGGTAAGAGGACATTAGTAAAAACGGGGGATTAGCGTTGGGTCGTGGTTTCGGATCATGTATTTATAGCACGTGATAACATATAAATTTCCTAACCCGTTGAGTTCGTACAGGGATAGTTATTCCATCATAACTATTTCTACGTTTTACATACGACTGCTGATATCGCGTGTTCGTGTACTTGAATTGTTTTTCGATAACTCACCGCATATAGAATCTGGGACCACGCTCTGCATCACTAGGCTCGGTAGTTGTCCAATCGTCATTATGCGAAGCTCAAAGCAATTTGTAAAAGGGTCGGTTAAATTGTAAGGGCATAGAGAAGTCAACTAGATATCTGTTTCGATGAGTCACTGAGCAAATTACTAAGACTCTATTATATACTACATATTTTAGCAGGAATGTGACATTCTGGAGGCTTCTATCAACTTCTCTTAGCGTCTTGGAAATCTCTAGAATCTCTTGGATAATTCGTCGAGGTTTTTGCGGGTATACTTAGGCCCATGCTGATTAAGCAATATTATATGACGTCATATTATATGGAATACAGCTGGATCGAGTCCTATGGCCTCAGGCTCATAACACACTTAACCTCTTGCACCCACTGCACATACAGCGACTGTGTAACGGTGATACAATACATCGGTTACTACTCCCACAGCGTAGTTAACCAACAGGCTTCAATCTTTTTCGGCGAGAAATCCGTCAATTCAGGTCCAGAGAATCTGGCAAATTTATTTTCTGCGTCTCAATGGAGTTTCAGCTTATGTTGTCGGGCAATGGCTTGAAAATCTCGCCTGAGATAAACCTGGTGATCAACATAATATGAATCAGACAGGTAGTTAAGAAGGTAAAAGATCAAATTCTCTTGTACTTAAATCATCTGAGAGTGATCATATACCGAAAATACAGCCTAGGCCGCGCGTAGTTGGACACCTATCATTGAGTGTATCTCCGCATATGAAAATCCCCTACCCCCACTGGTAATGTTTCAGGGAAAGCATGTTCAACAGTAATAATTCCTGCTGGATTTAACTCCCCATGAACCTTGGAAGTTAAAAGCTACAGAAAATGACTGGAGTTCACACTCTACAGCCGTTGTGCGGTTGAAATAGGTTTCATTCTCTCTATCGTACTTAAGGATCCTCGGGAAAAGAGATTACTCATTATGGAAGTCACGAGGGAACAGAAAATGGTTAAATCTGTGTTTCTAGAACACTATCAATCTATTTTGATTCCAGCTGCATACATCCTACGTTCTCTAGCCACTTAATTATTCAGTCTTTGGCCCTCTAAAAATGGCCTACCAAAAAAAAGAGCTCAAAAAACTTGGCAAATGGAAGGAATACTGTTACGGCCTTAGGCAGAAGAAACTCTGTACTGCGTTGCAGTACATGACTTTGAGCACATTTAACAAGCAAAGATATCATCAGTGGGTGGCAATGGACAGGTTTGTGGCCTGTTGGTATGGCCAAGGCCCTTGCTGCTTAACAACAAGCTAAATCCCGTAGGTATGACTGGTAAGGCTTTCAAAGGGTTCTCTAATTCTAAATTTAGCGATAGATAGGCGTTTTAGGCATCAGAAGTGCCTTTTTCAGCCCCAAGGAAAGAAGATTAGCTCCGTATTATATCAGATTATTGAGCAAGGGTGTCGATGATCAAAATACTCCGTGCTTGCTCTTCCGCAAGATTCACAAAAGCTTTGACGGGAAGGATTACTACTTAGCTATGGTCCAACAAAAAATTGAGACACTGGAGGCATAGGTTGAGGCTGGTAGGACTAGAAAACGTAGTAGAGTCCAAATGAACCCTGATTCGAAGTTGGTGAACATTAAAAACATCCAGAGGGCCCGAATTGCGGCGGACAAATTTTTAATCAACTCAGATGAATCTATAGAATCTTAGAATTTTAAAAATATCAAAATTATATTGGTCGTACAAGTGTTGTAAACATAAAAGTTGGTTGATGTCAAGGTGATGGACGTTACACACAGCATAATTAGGTAATAGATGGCCTAAGACATGACTATACACAGATACTAAAATACCAATTTATCCTTGACGTATCTTTCTACATATACACTTCACCAAAAGTTATTCCCAGTATTCCCAATATAATTGACAGATACGACCGGTAATTGTCGAAGTAGACCTTGTAGCCCCTCCCGAGACGGTTTTATACGTGAGCAAGTATAACAATTTTTGACAAACCTCATTACTTCCCGTATCACACCGTGCCAAAAAAAACATCCGCGCAACAGAAGTATGTTTCTGCTGCACTTTGATGTCTTGCTGTCGGTGGATCATGATATGCTTCTATGATTTCTGTCGTCAAAGCTTTCACAAATCCTTTTAATACTTCATCTGATTGAATGGCGGTGCGAGTGCGTTTCACAAACGTTGAAGGTTTCTTTGGGCCTGGTTTTTCAATATTCATTTCTACTCCAACTTGCTGCCCATTAAATTTCACAGGATAATACTTTCCTCAATTTCTGTAGTCCAGAGCTTAGATTCGCCCATACCTCGTGAAAGATAATTTGGCTTAAGAATACATTGTTCTAAAAATCCTTTTAATAACGGGTCAGGTCTCCCACTCGGTCGGGACAGTGCATCCGCTGAGCCGTTCATTTATCCAAGACGATAGCAAATTTTGAAGTTAAAGCGCGATAAGAGCTCATACCAACATATGGCGACTTAATAGTCGTCACTTCATAAAGTACCCTAAAGCTTTATGATCTGTGATCACTTCCATTGGGGACGATGATTTTTCAAGCTCTGGACGTCATCCTTCAAAAGCTTGCACTATAGCAAGAAGCTCCTTGTCGTTTATCTCTTAATCCGATTCTGGGCTTCGTCAAGTTGCCCCTTCTGAGAAATGTAGTCGATATGGCGCTCGGATAAAACCTTTGAAATAAATCAAGAATTTGGACAGGCCTTGCATTCACTCCTTGGAAGAACTAGGCAGGGTCTGTCATCCTATTAACTTCTCTTGGTAATTGATCCGAATGACACGTTTCCATTGATCACCCATCCAATTAACACACAGAGAAGACGAGCCTCTTCGGACCATTGAGAGGAGCGGTTTCTCAGTGGCTGTTCAATGGGGCTGTAGCTTTTTCTCGAAAGCGTCTGTGAGAATGCAGCGGTAGGCCTGGATTCCTTCAGGATCTACAAATTGCTCGTAAGTAAGATGCCTATGGTGGGCATCAAGAGTTGCTCTTTTTGTGAGGTAACGGCGTAGAGTAATGTTAAATTGTAGGCTCTCTTTCCTTTTTTGATCTCGGTATCGCTATGTACGCCACTCGATCTGAACCCCTCACTCAAGACTGGGTCATTTTCCAGGCAATTTTGATGTCTCCAGAGCATCTATAAACCTCTGATGGCCCAATATTGTGATAGGAAGTAGTCAATTCTAACTTTGCGAGAGGAAGCAAACTACATGTATGTGAATAAAGTAAATTGGCAGCTCCCCTTGACTTGACTAGAGACCTTTTGTTGGAAATCATTACTATTTTTAGAATAATAAGCTGCCAAAAGGCGCTAGAGGCGCTAATGTAGCAAGGGGGGCAACCCAGATATTAGTGGCGAAATTATAAATTTAGCTTAACCTGGTAAACTTTCATTATGACAAGGCTGATCATTCCGATAGATAAACTTCCATTAGTATTCAAAACGAATCCAACATCATGCAAAGTAAAGAAACAAGTAGAGCTCAGGCGCGTCAAGTTATTGACGTTTTCCACGAGATGGCAATGTTGCTGGTTAGTCCTACAAAAGTTGTCATAAACTCGAATTAAGCCGCTGAATTAACGTTTTATAGAATGCCAACCTCGATAGACAGACGTTATCCATTTGCATCTCCCTAATTGAAAATGGTGTCAATCCAGAGGCACTTGCGGTAATTAGGCCCATATTAATCAGTGCGTTGTATTTATGATTGATCCATATTATTTTAGTCAGTAATAAAGGAATTGAGGAAAGACGCCGATGCGGTGAGGAGGAATATCAAAGCAAATTAGTCGTTGATCCGAGTTTCACTTTGAATTTATGAGTGTGTGCACCAAGTAACAGAAGATTGATCACTCTTACATACAATCTCTTTTGTTTAACCATTGTTTTACTGGAGTCGGTTCTTTTATTAGGCATTCAAATATTCATCAACTCAGTAAATTATATCTTCATTGTTTCGATGAAGAGTTCCCTCATTCCTTTCAACAATACACGTAAATCTCTGCACTCATTTACTTTGTCTAAGACTACCTCCACTTTTGCTCTATCTATTTTGGGCTTGCAGTATGGAATGTCGTAGTCTCTCTGAGATGTATCAAGCTCAAAGCATGCTTCCCTCTCCCAGTCCTGATCGTCAAGGTGTGTAAAGACAAACTTCAAACGATCCTGTTGGCCAGCCCCATCGATCTCCATACAGAGGTGTGAGGTCCAGATCTCCAATTCAGGTAGATTGAATCGTGATTGGGACTCAATCTGCAGGGCATGTGCTCGTTGAGCTGCAAGCTTTGACTCTATTTGTTTTTGCGTTTCTTTGATCTGCTGTTGAAGCTGTTCCTTGACGGATAGTTGCGCGTCTCTTTGAGCGGTTAAGGAAGCAACAGTAGATTTCATCTCGTTGGTCTCAGCCTCTTCTTTTTCTACTGATTGTTTGTGCGTACTCGATTTTTGAACGAGGATTTCAATATCTCGCTTCTTCATTCGTTGGTCCTCTCCCGTAAGTTAGGTCTACTTTGTGCAGCATGACTGATAATAAAATACCATACCCTTCAACTCAGCTAAAGTGACTCGAAACTTATTTCTTTCTTCGAGAACTCTTTTTCGGCCTTGTTCTATAAAAGTATCGAATTTAATTGTGAATTTGGCCATGCGATCGCGGAGTTCATCAAATTCAAAGTTGACGCCAGGGAGAGAATCAGCTGTACAGGCTGTATTTGCTGATAAAAGTGGTGGGCGCATCGTGATTATAGAACTTTTGGGCTCTTGGGATGATACCATATTTCTTTTCGGTGAGAAAGAATGTAACAAAATAAATCATCCATCTCAAATATTCAGCAAAGTGCTAAGTGGGACGATAGATAGGTGTCTATCATATGAGGCGAGGCGCCAATCACACGGTTGCCATAGAAACACGAATTATTATGGCGGCTTCAAATTCAGACCCGTTTTTCTCGCAACAGCAGCCCACCATTACGCAAAATGAAGCTTGAAAATAGAATTAGAGGAAAATCGCTTTATTTTAAAGAATATATTGCGGAATGGCTGAGGCAAATCGTCGAGTGACAGACCTATCCTACGGTCATTTTGGTTTGGCTACCTATGACCTTGATGAAAAACAGTGGAATTTTTCCTCATCACTTGAAACAGGAAAGCAAGGCGCTCTCTACAATTCTTATCGATAAACTAACAAGATCAGTTAGATTTATATGTTGAACAAATTGAATCCTTTGAAGAATGTTCGCCTCCTTGTATCGAAAATTTATCCGTGGGAAACGAGAATCCCTCGGTACTCGTCAGGAATCAGATGAAAACTCTGCTTCAAGCTCATCCTGATATGTACCATTCCAGAAGACTCATATCCACTCTTTTAGCCGCTCAGATTTACGAGGAACCATTCAATAAAACAGGTGATATATTTGCCATAGGACATGCGCTCGACTTCAAGCGGATATCTGGGTCTCGTCGTCCGCTTATACTTGCATCGCCTTGTGGAGAAGATGGACATATATTACAATTGCTCAGGCTACGACATGAAACCCGAATGTGGGGAAAAGGTAGCTCAGCAAAACTCTCAGTATTGAGCAACCCACATTCAGGTAAAGGATACTGGTCAAATACAGGAGGTAAAATTCGTCAAATAGTTTTTTCGTGTAACGAAAACGAAGCCGGGACTTGGCTCGCTGTTCGTCAAGACTCTACCACCACCATATTTCGACCATGTTATGGCCAGTTATCGAGACAGCCATGGAACCCTGATGCTTCTCGGAAATTTTCTACCTCTTCACGTTTGAATGCCAACCCAGTTGCGACATTACCATCCTCAGAAGGAAGTATACCTGGCTACTCAGACTTATCCTTCAACCCATGGTACTCACGCCAAATCGCAGTAGTAAATTCCCTCGGTATCTGGAAAATTTTTGAATTCGAAAAGTCTCACCAGAGAAATTCGGCAGAAAAAGTCATTCGGAACAAAAGCGGGAGTATAAATAATGATTCTTGTGATGAAAATTCGTCTCAATCACAAGAAGCTGGCCTCGGTGACGGATGGCACCGAATTTTGTGGGTATGCGACATTCACACCATCGTTGTTTGCAATAGATCTCATCTTGCTATCTTTGACGTCTCAGCTGAACCTCAAAGATTGAACCCCCCAATTTTATTATGTAAAGATAGCCCTGATTTGATCCTTGATGTGAAAAGATCATCTTCGGACAAGGCGCAATTTTTTGTTTTGACAACGACCCGGGTATTTTGGATTCAGGTTTTTCCTCGAAAAGAAGAGAGTAGCGAAAAAAATCTCGCTGGTGGTAGAATTCTTTTGTCGCAACGACATTTTAGGAGCCCAACTGACTTATCTTTAAAGCTTATACCCGTCAGGAGTCAAACCAGTAGGAGCTTCTTTATCTCCAGTAAAATCACTGTTAATCAACTGTAGTCTCTATTTTACTCGCGTCATCTATACATCCACTAGTTAACGTTTTTTGGTTTGGGAGGAACTCGGGAATAACAGACTCTCTATCCTCAAGGCGAGGTTCTCTCTCCCTTTTAAACGCATCAAAATATCGAATTCTGATACAGAGCGGTCAACTTATACCATGTGATATTCGATCCAAACCAAGGAGCCACATCTTAAGGCCTGAAGAGGAATATAGCGAGCTTGGTTTTGAGTTTTTCCAACTCTACGCTTTAACTCCAAATATTCAAATAGTCTCTACTCTCATTGCCGCCAAACTTTTTACCGCTGTAGACGCGTGCAACCTCAAATTCCATGCTGGATTTCATGCAAAAGCTCCTAAAAAGATAGAACGAAAATCTCGTCGTCATCATGATCCCTGGATACGTAAAGACCCTTTTATTGTACCAGATATAATTAATAAAGAACAATCTCAAGTTATTTGTTCACATCAGAAAAGAAGTTATGAAGCAGTATACGACCCAAAAATTTCTAAAGAGGATGATTTACGCTTTAGATTGAACTGGAGGAAAGTTTTCCAGCGGGCCTTCAAAGATGAGGATGCCAAACAACAGAACGTAGGCTCTAATTTTAGTCCGAAGGCTTACAGTATTAACGAAGTTTTATCCATCATTTCTTCCCGTATCCAAACAGGAAGTGAACATCAATGTCTCTTTACCATTTTAATGTAAATCCCCATTTCAGAGCTATGAGTCATAACTAAAAAAAATAGATATGAGATCATCAATAATAATACTATTTCCGAAGATCTTGGTCATATTTCGGTCTCGGTTGCAAAATTTATCGAGAATCTAAAAAAAAACTTCGACAATAGCACATCTATGATAATGACTAAATCCGCACTTATTTCATGTCCAGCGCTTAACTTTTCATCTGAGTTCGGAGAGAATTTTGATTTGATGAACATCTTTGACCGACTTCTTGAACTTTGGATGTCCACAAAGCCCCCAGAATTTCCCAATCGCTCTCGGGGTGCCACCTACAAAATAATTCGGGATTTGGCCATCGACATATATTTTAGCTCTTTTACAATATCATTCCAAAAGAAAAATATAGTAGCCGGAACAGTTACTATAAACTCACTCATACACGAAGCTCGAGCATCAAATTTCTCTACCTTAATTGATTTGAATGGTCATGAAACATCTTCCACGCCGATTTATCTTGAGACTGCCAGAACACAACATACAGACAAACCTAACAGCCAGTATTCATCACAACCAAAATCGCCCTCAGAATATTCCCATGCGACATCAAGTTTTGACCCAGAGGAAGACTCTGCTATCTCCCGACTTCGACAGTATGCCATATCCATTAAATCAAAATCAGTTCCGCTGGGAAATGCCCCTTTTCTAAAGGCTTGGCCTAACACTCCTGGATCAGATCCCTCTCTATACCGTTATGAAGCAGAAGTTGAAGTTGGATCCGATGAAGATAGGTTATCAAACCATCGCGTAGAAGCCCGACGTAGACGCAGAACAGAGAAATTTTTAAGGCAACTGAGCTCTGTTGAGAATGAGGAGGTACCTCCGTACAATTCCTTTAATCAGCAGTCGGCTAGTCAGCAAGAGACGTTTAATCTCAGTTTCCCTTCGCAGGTTGACGATATATCCATGACTCAGCCTGATCGAGGTGTTTACGGAAGTCGATCTTTACAGAAGCGTAAAAATAAAAAACAGCGAACTGCTGGGTTTTAGCTTCTGGATATTCCATTACCCTAGATCTCGCCGTCAAGATTCCACAAAATATTTATGTCGAAGCAGAATGAGTGGGAGATGGTCTAACTGAATTATTCCGGCTAGTAACTCATCTCTCCTACCATGGCATGATATCCTTGTCTTACACAATAATTTAGAATTAAATTTTTTGAGACGCTTAAATTTCAGCGCTCGGATATTTGACGTCGTTATGGGCTTGAATAGATCATTATAGAGTAAAGTGAGTATAGGCGTATTGAAACAAGGACAAGGTGTTGATTTACCCGGACGCATAATTGTCTCGGGATTTAGAGTACGCATGAATCGAGAAATCCCAAATAGAATGGACGGAGTGCTATATGATAAGAATCCTTGGAGTTAGGTGTCAGATTCTGTTATGGTGAATCTTAAATCACAACTTTGTAATAAATACGGTAGAGCAACATATTTCGAAGATAAAACCAGGAAGGGAGCTTTATGAGCTGAAAAAATGAGTTGATATCTTATTATCTCTCTGAGGGGATATTTCTCACTAACAGTCCTTATATCTCAGAGTCAAACCTCTACTCACATCCCAAAATCTACGGAGATGACTGGTGAAATTTTCTAAGGACTCTTTGATGCCAAATCTAATGATAGATCAGCGTTCGGGGCATCAGAAGTGCCCTTTTCAGCTCCAAGGGAGGGAGAGAAAACTCGTTTACACAGAAGATTATTAAATAAAGATTTTCCGGCCGGAATGCTCAGCACTTACTCACTTGCAAGGTTCAAATAAATTGATTAGAAGGACTACTAGTAGCCATATTCCAACAAAAAATTGAGACGCTGGAGGCATAGGCTGAGGCTGATAGGACTAGGAAACGTAGTAGAGTCCAAATTGTCGGAATTGGTGCTACTATCTGCATTCCTCGGGAAGCAACATTCTTCGGGAAACAATAGCGACTGTTTGTACAATTACAATGACTGCAAACAGATACGATAACATTTTATTCGTTTAGAATACCTGTATAAATAGCACCTCTGTATTTCTAGTACTTTGGTTTTGGGTTCACCAGCTACCACTTCTCAAAGTTTTACGCAGAAAACTTTCATGTATCACCCAACTTTCAAAATTTCAACTAAATAATTGTTTACAATCAATTAGAAGCTGCCTACGAATTTATGAGAGATAATTTTAGTGCAAAACTAACTACGGTGGCGCGACAATTTTAGAGTAACGCGCGACCGTCTGAGTGTAACGACTGGTAAGCCGCTGTAGTTCCTGTAGCCTT
>JAATOF010001709.1:0-12604 GCA_013170925.1 Podosphaera leucotricha | reverse complement strand
TCGAGAGTCACTGACTTTCCTTCGGGGACGTCATCGGGGGAATTTTTGATTGCATTCAACGACAACTTGTCGAAATTTTCATCATTTTTCTGTATAGTACGGGCAAATGAAGAAGATTAGGATTTAAAATAACAATCATCCTCTTGACTTGAGCTAGTTACCGCAATACTTTTACGTAATATTTTATCAACAATACTCACTACCGGGATAAAGCACGAAATTTAAACATGAGGTTCCTAATAAATCTCACTTCAATAAAAGCCAAGGAAGAGCCTTTCCGTGCACTATTTCTACATTCTTTAATTCTCTAGTTATTCGTACAATGTATCATAATCGACAGCGATTAAGTCTTACATAAGAAATTCTTTTTATCAAGTGGATTCTTGAGATAAATACTCAATCTTGTTGTCACGGCACCCCATCCAGATCGAGCATCCTGTGCCGGAAGATTTTTCAGATGGAGTAAACTGAAGTTTTGCTGATCTCAACGGTCAGGAGGAGTGTTGGAAATCGCCCTGCATTTCTTGAAATTTCCAGTCGAGACAAACAACGTAAAACTTATTTATACAAGGCTGATGTTTGCCCTTGATTAATTAATCTTGATATTTTTTGTTTATCCAAGTTTGCTCAAACAT
Organism: Podosphaera leucotricha; assembly: GCA_013170925.1. Taxonomy (NCBI): domain Eukaryota; kingdom Fungi; phylum Ascomycota; class Leotiomycetes; order Helotiales; family Erysiphaceae; genus Podosphaera; species Podosphaera leucotricha. The sequence continues at coordinate 11,969 of JAATOF010001709.1, read as the reverse complement.
TACGATGTTAGTTTTGTGTTCTAGGAATGATTAGGTCAAGGCTTGATTGTTTTTCTCTATTCTTGATTAATATTGGACAATATGTTAAATAGACTATTTTTCTTTCTCTGAAATAAAATAATGAGAATAATTTTTACATCAAAGATAATTGTTATCTTTTTGATCAAATGGTAACCATTCAGCCCAGTCATCTTGATGGAAACTGACAAATGCTCGAAGATACTGCTCTACAGATGAGTATATTCTTTCTGTCTGGCCGTCTGTCTCCGGATTAAATGCGGAGGAAGGTTTTAATGTTATTCCAAGTCTTGAACTAAGTTCTCTCCAAAATTGGGACACGAATTGTGATCCTCGATCTGATATTATTAAAATACACGTTTTGTAGGATGACTACACAGAAGGTATCAATCACTCAAAAGGGAAGATAAAGGTAGAACGATATTGTTGTATATATTTTCAGTTAGTTATATACATGTACATCAAATCTTCCCTGCTAGCGGTAATTGCTAACCGAGATTACTTGACTGAGTATGTTGAGCCTCAATCAAGTTAGTCCTATTTTCAACAGATATAATATTATCAGGCGTTCCGAGTAGACAGTACACTCTATTTACGAATGCGTTGTAACAGGGTAAGGGTTCGGGTTGGAGGAAGTAGAAGGAAGGAGTTCAACTCATTGGCATCGCCATCCGTCGTCGTAGATTCTATATTCGACCTCTTTGACCAAGGAGACCCCCTAAGCTACCTCTATCTAGCCAGGTATATATACTATTTTCTTTTACGTCGCACTACCCTGTTTGTCATCTTTCCCCTGGCCAGACTAAAGCTACGCGCTCTTTCAATACCCCCGCACCAACCAGAGCTAAGCTTACCTTCAACCCCCCATAACAGCTTCCGCCATCTCTCTGGCGTCTAAGGATGTTGTCGGGATAAAATGCCTGTACTTGGTTAATCGACAAACTACCACGAGTAGATGATTGTATTTTGTTCCATATCTTTTGCATTCAGGAAGTGTTGAGATATAATAATCAACTGAAATATCTGACCAAGGTCGAAAAGGCACGGGCAACGGTTGTAGGAATCCCGGTGGAGCACATCTTGGGGTTTTAGTCCGAATGCACAACTCGCAGGCTTTAAAGAAGTTTCGCACATCATAAGTCATGCGAGGCCACCAATACGATCACGCTATAAGGTCTCTTGTTTTCGTCCTACCTGGATACCCCACTGGTCCCGAAGAGTGAGTTCGATAGAGGATCTGTATCCGAAATTCATCATCAGGAGGGACGAAAAGAACATTCTTATGATAAATCCTGTTTTATATAACTTTACAATCACTGAAAGCAATTTTCAACGATTTTCGTATATCTCTATTCTATTCTCGACATTCTACGTTTTTGAGACATTGAATCATTACTTTCGCGAGCTTATTTCTAGCACATGCCCTATCAATCAGCTCGTCTATTAGTAGGTTCTTGCGTCCTTTACCCATTCAGGTGAAGTAAGCGAGAGCAGGCGTAAATGGAATCCTCATTATCCTTCGATTCCTAACATTCGCAAAGCCAGATTTATAATACAGCGATTTAGTAAATATTATAACCATAACCAACGAGCCTCCTTGGCGCAGTGGTAACGCGTAGCACTTGTATCCATGTAACGAGATGCTAAGATCACAGGTTCAATTCCTGTAGGTGGCATGTCGCACATTTGCCCAAAGTTAACTTAATATGGCCAAAATTACTTTTGGCTCTTGATGTGGCCGATTTTCTTGATGAGCTACGGTTGATCCTATCTATGTTGACAAATCGTGTACCAAGATCAATAGGAAGTCTTCTACATGTATGACGCTAGACGGAGATGAAATTGGCCTGCTTTCCTAGATTTGTGAAGTTTGGCTTGCAAGTCTACAATTGTTGTGTCAAGGAAGCTGGACCTAAAGGAAAAATACCAACTCCTCTGAGTGCCAGGTTGATGATGACTAGTGTGAACACTTTATTTTGCGCGGCTTTGAATGCAACGAAAATGCCAGACTTGGGTATATGTGATGTACGAGTAATTTATTGTTCAACGGAGTCAAGCTTCTTATTCAATCTGTATTACACAGTACACATTGAAGATGCGTGCAGCCTCAGGTGCACTGAGGGGTTCTTTTCGCTTTTCTTAGATTGATTAATTACCTGAAGCGCTACTAAGGAAACTCCAATTTATTAGGAGCAATTAGGCATTTCTGATGATAAATTCTGATGACTAGTTATATAGTTACATGTATATTCCAGTGTGGACTGAAAACGAAAGCAAAAAGCGCGTTCACCACTAAAATTCTTATATTTCAGATCAACTTAGCGCGTGCGCCAATTGCTCTATATCAATTAAACAGTGGAATGATTGAAGAGCAGACCTTGGAGAACTAATCCCAAGGATATAAAGAATGTGGCTTGAGTTTTCATTGTATATAAAGGTGGGTTAAGCTCGGTAAATGTCCGATTAGGTTCAACTCTATCTAATTACAGGGCCCGCTGGTACGGCACAACGCATCTCATACATCAACTTGGACGCGGACATAGTCAATAGCTTCACAGCTATATCTCAATTGTTAGCATGAATTATTTTTTTAACAACCACCTTGCTTCAAAGAAAGAAACTTCTTGGAATTAATGTCGAACTGCGTCAACGCAATATTTTGGCTTCCATTATGACCAGAATTTCGGCGCCTTCTTTCTCTGCCTGCCGTCAACCTTTGAGTAAAGATTTTAAGCCTATTTCGGGGCTTGATCTCCTTGAGCTCGAACTGAGATTAAGCAGGAGCGCAGTGGTGAGTTGTGGTATCCCTGAGATAGATGAGCTGCTAGGTGGAGGGTTTGAGAAAGGATGTGTTGTAGGTACTAGTAGCGTCGGCGTTGAGGGCAGAATCGTGAGTTAAGTTTAAATAAAAAATAACATTCTATACGTATTAATCAAGATTCTAAAATAGCTGATAAATGCTACACAGATTTCATTGAATCTATTGGCTAGTATTATTTTGCCATATATCGATGTTCCAACGCTATTAACAAGAGTAATAGTCATTGACACTACCGGTCATTTTCCTCTTCCTCTCCTAGATTCTATTCTCCGATCGCGAATTACTTCAAGTCCTAGAAATGGCACCAATGGCAAATTTCAGAATACTTCGAGTTCATCATTTACGTTTGATATTGATGATCAAGTACAACGCTGTCTTCAAATGGTTGGTTTATGCAGAGTTTTTGACATTGAGGGGCTATGGGAAGTTATTCTGGAAATGAAAAAGACAGAGAACGGCCTCATTTATAAGTTAGGTCATACTCAACCAGATTTTGATGCCCAAAATCCAAGAAACGAAGAAAAAGAATTGGAAATTATGGACAGCGAACTAGAACTTTCATCCCTATGTGGATCTTCACCGGCATCATTCCGATCAACAAACCAATTTGTAGCATCTACATTGCAACCGAATACTAACAACAAGGGAATAGAGATGATTATCATAGATAACATGACGACGCTTGTTTCCGACCTCTTGTCGCGTAGAGAGAAATCTGAGGGTTTTGTACTCTAAGCCTCCAAAAGCTTTCCTAGCTAATTTCCATACAGCGCATGATCAACTAGAACTTCTCTCCCAAGAGCTACATATCATTACTCGGCAGTATGAAGTCTTAACTTTCTTCCATAATACTACTGTGTCCTCTAAACCAACGCTTGTGTCAAGGGATTCATCCACCACAATTGTGCCTAAATCAGCCTCTATCTTTCATTCCAACCCGCTCAAGCCAGCTCTTGGTCAGATATTCGCTCAGCTCCTGACTCTTCATCTCTTTCTCAGTCCTCTTCCGCGATCACGTGACTACTCAAATGCTTTCGATAATATAGAGACAACACATTCAAGAAAAACAAATGTGGAACCTTTTATCAAACATACCATTATCGCAGAGGTTTTGAAGGACGAAAGCCCGACTATTAGCCCTGGAAGAGGAGTAGGATGGAGAGAGAGGAGATGGACGGCTGTTGACATCAACGAAAACGGGACAACCTTGACCTGTGCAATGCCGTCTAAGCCTACCGAAACTAAAAGTGCAAAGGGTAGCAGTAACTAAGGCTTAAATGATTTTCATTTTAGGACAGAGGTTGAATGAACTAAAAGTGGTACAGAAACGTATTAACAAAGACAGAATCCCTTCATTTTAGACATCCAAATATTCAAGTTTAAGACTAGTACAACAGGGTGAATCTCGTGCTGGAGCATGCAGAAATAAAATAATGAAATGAATGAGGTGTTAGATCCTTCTGTAGATAAACCGCAAAATACCGTGGCTAGAATAGTGTGTAGTGCACCGTTGGGAATATTCTCCCAGATAGAGTCTAGGTATCCTCGAAACAAATTTATTCGAGGCAGAAGTTTATCAGTTCGAGTTTAGTATGGCCCGCAAGCTAGACTCACCATAAGCATGACATAGAATTAGAAATGTAAAGATATTCTCGCTTTTCTTCTCGCTATATAATCACGATTGAGGATGTGTGGAAGTGTCAGATCGCTTGAGCTCGAGTGGTACTCACGAATACTGACCAGAAGCTAGTGTTACCTAACCAAGTCGTCCTGCAATATTCGCAACTAAATAATTTACTGACATTTTTGTGATCCATGATTATATGTAGCTGCCAAAACAAGAATGATTCAGAGGCACACGAGATTTGAACTCAAGGAGGTGAATAGCTAACTAAACTTGAAACGATATCTTTATGAACAGCAATATTCATGTAATACTGGAAAAGTATAGGATATTGGTAATTTGATTGCTTCTTACTATGTGTAACTATGGCTGACCTACAAAAGTAGATACTGACATTCAAGTAAATACTGATTATATCATAGGGAAGTACTGAAGTTTCAGTTCGACGGGTACGTATCCTCGCTCGGTATGGCATTCTCATCTAGATCAAACTAAGGGAGAGCATATATATAGGATGGGAGGTGAGTGGCACGGGGACTTGGTGTGCACCTGGCGTAGAGCGAGCCCGCCCCCTCGTTCATGTGTACAATCTATTTCCAAGACGTCTCGAGCACCTTACCTATGGTGATCGGTTGGGTTAAAGGCTTGACTTGCGGTTCTTCGGTGAGGATGGATTTCACGACACTCCGACGCGGCTCCGAGTCTGTTGACGACCATCATCATGGCGAGTATCCACGGACCATGAACGCGGGTGAGTGCCGTGCTTTTCGACCGACCGGTGGTGCACTAGTTGATTGGTTCTCGGATCAACCTTGGGGAGGTACAGCATGGTCCTTTTATCAATCTACTTAGCCCAAGTTCTTCAATTCATGTGACAAAGGAGATGTCAGGGCTGAGCTTAGCTTAGGAATTTCCTTCGTGCCTGACATGATATTGAGTTTGAACTTGAACGGCAGAGCTTTTGCAGGACTCCCGATCTTCGATTTCTACATTGAGAGAAATGAGAGAATACCAACTTGTCATGTCTCAGTAATGCGGCATAAGACATGGAAAACAACCTGGAGTCTTGACGTGAGAGAAAGGGATGTTATAGTGTGGCAATCGCCTATAGGTTGAGAGCTAGCCTCTATAATATACAGAGAGTGTTCCCAAAAAGATATCAGATCATATCAAGACATATCTTTACACATATCATCAGAATAGATCAGAACACATTATAATACATCACCTACCGTCACCAAACATCTTTAATATAATAACCTTCAAACATCTCCAATACTTCCTAAATCCTAAGTTCTGACAAACACCATCCACATGAAGAATCACAAACAGGTCTTTGATGCCGTTGTAGAATAGGCAGATATCTAACTCTGTCGGTTTCAAACCACGTTTCTGTAATTTAGACTTAGCATTGTCATGCCAAAGGACAGCAGCCTAATTAATACCGTAAATTCCCTTTTCAAGCCTTACATCCTAGCTTTTCTTTCTGTTTAGACCCTTGAGTTATTTATATATAGAGGATAACATCCAGTTTGGGTTCCAAAAAGCTATGGGTAGAGCCTTTTTGTGTCAGCACGAGGTGTGAGGACCAACGTTTCAAAGTAGTAAAGCCCTTTTTATTGCGTAAATCCGCGAGCAGCCATCGTGCCTTATATCTATCTTTGGTTCCATCTGTATGTGTTTTTCGTTTAAAGACCAATTTACCAGTCAAAATTAATCGGCTTGCAGGAACTTCTTTGCAGTGGATTATAATTAGTGTGCATGTAGAGCTAAGAGATGCAAACTCTGCTTCAGCTGCAATTTTCCACTCGTCAGAGTTCGTCGGTTATCGCTTCAATCCAAGATTTAGGTTCGTTATATACAGTCCTGTGACGATAATTTTGCCAGAATTTAAGCGCGTACTCGTTTTAGTTAAAGTTACGGGATGTTTTGATTGAATGATAGAGGTTGATGCAGGATATGATCACGATTGATGATTGAAGGGCTTAAGTGATTGGATGTGTATTATCTTTTACCCTTCTACTTGTAGAGGTACTAGAGATATTTATTCATCATTCTATCACTTGTAGATATTTCTATTTATTAATTTCTATCCAGTTCTGTGTTCAAGGCTGATTCCATGATTCTCCAGAACATTCTTCTACATAATGTGGTTCTGCTCTGTGTGAATCCTCAAGTTGGTTCCGGAATATTCCAGTTAGAGAATATTCTGATCGGTAGGGCCCTAACTCCTATCTTGTGGGAAGCCGTGCTCGGTCCCTGAATTATGCCAAGGCTAACCAGATTGATATGGTTAGCGCTATCATAACAGTTTCTACCTTGAATATGTGGGAGGTTCGAAAGGCAATATTGGAGTCTCGATATTATTTTCAGGCTCTTCTTGGATTAATTGTAGGCTAGCTTCAGGCTGTGATAAGGTGAGACCGCAAGAATGCGGCCGGCGATGAAGGTAGATTTGGCGGGTGAGCCCGTTTTTAGCCTGCATAAGTTGGGGGTTCAAGTGCTGGTCATGCGAAATTGAATTTACAGGCTCTTTAGTTTGATTGTTATTCTCTAACTGTTGGTCGTATGAAGAAATATTTTTAGATTCTTCCAGATAATTGGGATTTTTCTGCGATTCAGACTCAAACATGGGTTATTCAGACTCCAAATTCGATGACTCCTCTTCATACAAAACCTGAAGATTGATGGGATGTTGTTGATTGAGAAGATGGGTCTGACTCATGTAGTAATATTTCGATGAAAATTTTGGAGGAGGCATCGGATCACTTTCAATCGCAGCTGGATAATAAAACCTAATCCACCTCCTGGGTGGTATTTTTGTGGCGTGAGTTGATTGAGCTCCGCCAAAGTAGACCCATACATACAGCTTTCGTAGAAACATGCATGGAAGGTACAAAATACTTTCCATGTTCAGTGGTGTTGTGTAGAGAGAATAAGAGCTTTTTTGGTAGTATATTGGAAACCAATTAACTATCTAATTTGGTCTCGTGGGTCGAATTTCCCACACTTTTCAGGCTTGTTCAAAGTTTGAGAAACCTTGCAGCCATATCTGGGAAGACATGTAAATCAAGGATTTTATAGTGAGCTAATTTAATTGCTTTTTAGAGATGGAGGATCGGAACGTTGTCTGTAGAGAGATTATAGATATGATATGTGTGGAAAGTAGAATGACTTTGGCCCAAGACCAGTAAATTGTGGTCATACCAGTATCGATTAGAAGAAAAAATGCACGTGTTATTACATCTTTATTTGCAGCATAAGCTGGGCCGTTTTTTTCAGGTGTATGGGACAGATACATCCTGACGAATATCTTTCTATCGAGCCATTTCCTGCTATTTAGAGTACTGTTGGGTTTCAGAGCCGCAATCCGAGAAGCTGACGCGAAGCGATTTGTCGTGTTGGTTTTCCATTAATTTTACCCATTCGATAAGTTGGTCAGGTATTGTGATTTTAGTTGTTGCAGCAAACTACTATCGCATCCGTATTATAGTATCGATAATAATAATAGCATAACGATGAATATGACGACAAAAGCTCTGTCTAATGGCTCGAGAGAAGTAGGGCTTTTTCACGTGACACTGCCCATTGCGCCTTGCTGAGATAACATGCCTCACAGTGGGTGAGATCACTGGTATTTAGGCCACCGAGTTCTCTTGCAAAGTGTTTAGTCTTTGATAATATTGATGGTCCAAAATATTCAAGACGCTGGCGCCACCTATCGGCGCTGGTACACTATTTAATTTTTGTAACGGCAGGCTTTACGATGATTAAAATAGCTTGATTGGGTAGTAGATCACTAGATTTAGGGGCCTTGAGGAGTAGAATGATTAAAATATCATTTATTGATACAAGTCTGGCAACAAGAATGTGCTTGCCATTGATTACTTTTACCAGCAATCCCTTTTTACGACTTCAAAAATTGACTAGGCGATATGTATGGCCTACAAAGATTAGGTTCATTGAAGATTATTGGGAACAGAGTGCCACATAAAGCGAAAGCTTCGCCTCCAACATGCCATCGTTGCTGCACGAAATTCAATCACCGTCTAAACCTTCAGAGGGAGCCACAGCATTGGCGCGCCATTGTGGACCATTGGATTTTCTTTTTCTATTTTTATCCCGTAACTCTGGGTTTTGAAAAAGACATTCCGCATTTGTATAGTTGAATTTAGGGTGTTTGTGGCATTGATCTTTTGGGTTACAGTAACGTCTTGCTACTGCAGAGAATATTGGAGCTGGTATTAAATTATGATCACCTGCAATAGATCTCAGTGTAGACATCATGTTTTCAAGTGAAATAAACGAGTTTTGGACTCCATTCATTGTCCCAGTAGCCTTCAATGTTTCTAACTAGTTAATTTGAGACGTCTCTTCGAAAAACATATTTGACACCATACCATCTGAAATACCGTATTTTCGTGACCAGCCTGTAGACTTTAAGCTTGATGCAGCATTGCGGAATTCTTCGAGGTTTCGAAGAAATTCATTACAATACTAGGTCGCAGTAGTCTTGAATTTCGTGCTGATAAATTCCTTATAGAAGATTCTGTAAGGCGTTGCTATTGATGGTTTATTGGTCTCAGCCATCATATTATAAAGTTCAAGAGCTGTTTGGAAGTTGTTAGACTCTGTTCTTGTGCGGGATCAATTCTTCGAGAAATTATGCTGTAAGCTTGAAGATCTTTCATTGTCTAAGCCTCGGGCCTGTCAGAGCATTCTTCGTAGATTCTGGAGCCTTCTTCGATGTTCTCTGGTTGTAGAGGAGCAAACTTTGCTCGAATTCCTGGATGATCATAGAAGACATGGCCACGATAGCTTCCTGAGCTAGGGCGCCTCCTAAGTTAAGAGGACCAAGTGGTGAACGACACACTATCCTTAAGAATGATGGCTTTGTGATCATCTTTAATATCTGACATACTGATATTTCCCTAGGAAGAGCAAAGATTTGAGGAGAGTAAATAGGAAATTTAAAGACCTGATAGAGGTTGATAGATGTTATTATTCCTGAAGTTAGGTCTATGCCCCATTCAGATAAAGCTCTTTTTTTAGACTCTGGTCATTTACGACAGCTTCAAGAGCCTACCTAACTTCATTTTCAGTATTTTGAAGGATTAGGAACAAAATAATTTGGTAAAAAAACGTAAGCCAATTGACCAAAGGTGATTCGTGTTATACAAAGTCGTGGAGGTGGTGGAGGTGGTATTACTAAGGCTACTTCGAGAGGTTCGGATATAGGTGAGGAACGCTAGCGACCTTGAACGCGAGGTTACTTTTAAATCACATATCGTCTAGATAAGACATCTTACATTAATTTCATATACATGAGAACGTACAAATACAAATAAATACATCTCCAGGTTTGACTATTAATTACTAATTAAGAACTGATTTTGGTATCACGTGCAAAAATAAAAAATATTTCAGATGGGATTTTCATCTGCCCGTTTTCAAATGACAACATCAACTTTTTAACGCCTCTAACCTTCCACGCATTTGATCCAGAATAGCTTCTGCATTATCTTCATCTTCGTCTTCTGCGACCAGCGCTGGTTTGGCTGTTGTTGGCGTAGAGGGCGTTGGTGCAACCTTGCTTATCTTGTCGGCTAGGATCTCGCCGAGAACTTTGTCGACTTCGGACTCGGCCTCCTCTTCATCTTCTTCAAAATTTTCAGGTAGAATGTCACCCACCATTTCTTCGATGATTCCGGCTTTGACGAGCTCTTGGCCCAATTCTTGCATGGTACCAGTTAGCTCAGGCAATCTAATCAAGCTATTCACATCCTTCATAATCCCCACGCTTCTTCTTATACTACCTTCAATTTTGCGCACGGCGAATGCTTCGCTGACTTGCATTGAGACGCTGCTTAGTTGTGCCTTTGAAGTGGCTAGTCTCGATGCTTGCTTCCGCAAGCGGATCAGTTCCCGAGCAAAAATCCTGATGTCTTTCTCAGCTTGTTTGGATTGTACAGGGTTACGTTGTGCTCGACGGTTGGCCATTATGATGAGATTTTTTGCCTTATTCTCCGCTATCTTAATAGCAGCTATATCTCGATCAAGTTTTCGAGTATTTTGTCGCATAAGTTGATTGCACTTTCGTACCTGGAGCTGTCAGTTGGCTAGATAACTCGCCGTGGGATGAACTGACTTGGGCCTGCGGATCAGGTCCAAAAAAGACAGCCTTGATAGTCTCCATTTTCACGACGAAAGCTTACAATTTGTTTCGCAATTGTATGAACGGTCAAAAATGAGAGTAAGGTAGAATGTAGACGGCAGCTTCTGTGTAGATTGTAAGCTACGTAACACGATGTTTGTAGCGGGGCATTGAGGGAGCGGTCGAAAACTATCCTGAGGATTTGAGGTTTCAGGATAGGCCTATATTAGAAGCTTTCCTTAATGTCTCACCGAGATACACTTTGTGATATAGGTAAATAAGTTTTCATACCGATAGTCTCAAAGCAAGAAGTGATATATTCTTGACCTGTAAATTTCCAACGTAATCTCTATCGTAGTATGATAAACTTAATCGTTGAGAACTTGTAAAAGTTGTATATATGCCTTTTGGCTGTATAAGCTCAAACATATATACCTACATAGTTGTAACATACAATGTCCAAGGCTTTAGTTCCTAGTGTCACAGCCTTGTATTGTTACGTAACGTCCCTTCGGGGTCAACAAAAAAGGTGACGCAGTAATTTGTTTATCCGAGATTCCGAAATCTCTTTGTTGGAAAATAAAGAGTTTAAATAATATTCGAGAACGCTAGCGCAACCTTCATATTTATTTTTTCCCGATGAGCTCAACCCCAAAGTCGATCAATATCCTCGATAGCATGTGTTCGTCTGATGTTAAGTCCTATCTTACATCGTATACCGACTATTGCGAAATACTCGTCTTATCTATCTTTGGGTTGCTCGTATCTTAATTTTTCTAGTATTTCCTAGTGGCTGCTCGATATCTGTAAATACATGTATGGTAGTTAGATATATTGAAAAAGTATTTTTGAATTAATAGTTATAATCCTTACTATTTTCAACACTCTCTCTTGTAGATAGGATGTAGTAAACGTGATGAGCCCCGTAGCTGAGCAGTTGAATCCAATCATCACAAGCAACTTCAAAAATCAACCTCAAAGCCACAAAATTGAAATAAACTATGACATATTTATATATACCGCCATTAGATCCATACAGAGTAAATGCTTAAAAAAAGTCACAGGAGCATACAAGTCCACTAGCACGAGAGTGCTGGAACACGAGACCTCCACCCTGCCGGTGGAGATCTACCTAAAGAACAGTAGAGTGCAATACGCCGGACTCACCCAGAACTTACCGATTCAGAAGATTATAGAAAAGTCCTACCGGAAGATCAGACGACAAGTCTACGGACACGAAACCAGCAACCATTCTCTCTCGAAAGAGAGAGAAGAGTCGATCAGAGGACAGAAAGAGATGGGAAAGCTAGCGGCGTATCAAGAATGGGCTAATTCTTGGCCCCATCGACATC
>JAATOF010001706.1:0-12402 GCA_013170925.1 Podosphaera leucotricha | reverse complement strand
CGCGAGAAATGTGGCTTGTGGGTCTTGCTGGATTCGAACCAGCTTTCTGCTGTCTCAAATGGGGCATGTGTTCAGGATACCAAGAATTTACTTGGGAGAAAGGCCTGGACGATGCACCACTGCACCATCCGACTGCCTTAGCCCGATTATTTGCATGGAGAAAGTTTTGTTTCTTGATGGGGGGCGTATCATCCAGGTGAGCAAGCTTAATTTAGGGCAAAAAACATCCATCAGCCATCTGAATGGGATCTTTTTACTTGTCCAGCCGTTTTTAGAAGCTTTATGGAACCAGTCTGAGGTATTTTCTTGGAATCATGACACTCGTAGGTGATTTCCCTTGAAAACGTTAAACGGATTGAGAATTCTGCCAGTCGCATTGATAACTTCGACAACAGTCACCCACTCACGATTCTGCGACGATTTTATTTGTTCAAATCTACTTTGGTACATGTACATGTAGTATGAAAACCCTCCAATATTGTGACATCAGGAGGCCAATTTTCTTGAGCCCCCGTACAAAATATCGAAAATTGCATCTCCCGTGGTGCTAAACGTCTCGCCTGTATATTGCACCGGGTGATCTTGTCAAGTAAGGAGTCCGCTATATAGCGCTCACTATATCTCAGGAGATTTTATTTTTTTCAAGACCTCTCGGCATCCATTTATAAATAAATGTATACTCTATTGTAGCAGTCACAATGTCCCTCCCGGAATGGGGCTATAGCTTTTCCTTTCGTCCAGTTAATCGTAAAAAATTACTCGAACTTCAAACCATTTCAACTCGAATGAATCAAAATCGCAGGAACGAGTTTCGTAGCTAAGCTTCTTGCGCTTAAAACTTATTTCTTCGATTTTAATCCAAATCGATGTTGATGGACTTGTTGGCACGCAAGACTTAAAGCATGTGAATTTATTAGAGGGGCGCTATATTAATTCTTGGTTCAAGGGAGTAAATTTGATACAGTTTTATCTTGTAGATGTGAATGAACCCCTGGATGATGAAAGCTTGGCTCTTGAAATGTATGCAAATTTTCTCTTCAGAGTACCTTTGGAGTAACTCTAGATATTAGCTTTCAACTTAAAGTTTTTAGAAACTAAGGTAAATCTATCAAAGCGAATGAATCATCTTTCAAGTTTCAAATGATAAACATGTAGCAGCGTTATAAGTTCTACTTATAATACTTTAAGTAAAAACTTGTAACATGATTGACCTGCCCCATACAGCCTTTGAACGTCCCTCGATACTTTAACTCCTTAGCAGAGCTAAGTTGCGAGGTTAAAACAAAAGTACAGCTGCATGGCTCTTAGAGAGTTTAATTTACCGCATGGAATACAGAATAACAAGGAATGGTCTCGCCTTGTACTCCACCTGGCCTTGCGGATTCGACTCAGTCGATAAAAATGAGAATAGAGAGAAAGATTTAACTTGAAGTTCAACATGTTAAGAATAAAAATAAAGGGATGCGGTTGCAAGATCGATCTGGACACGATTCATTCAATAGCTCAGAGTATCACAATTCATTCACTTACAAGGGTACCTTCCCCTTCACATCACGTCTGAACCATTCCTTTCTTGCATTATATCCAAGGCCATTTCGATCCCTTGGACATTTAGCCCACCATCCTTAATCATGTTAGTGCTATCCTCTAGGTTCCCGGTCAATTTAGACTTTGTGGAAAAGGATTGTGCCGGAAACTTATTGGAATTTAAAATCAAAAATCTGTGTTCACCCAAAATTACTACATCAGGCAAGAGACCATTCGCAATTTTACCTCTCCTGCTGGGTATCAATGATACAGCAGAGCAACACTCCCCTTGAAGATCGATTTCTGTCAGGTTGATTATACGACCACCAGTGTCGCCACCAAATAGGCCGTTTGAGCTTTCCTTGCCTCCGTATACGGCACTAAATTTTGCGACGCTAGGTACAAGTGCATATGTTCCACCAAGACGGAGTAGAACTGCTTCATCAGTATAGATAGTTGAATTAGAGCTAGGTATCTCCATAACAAATATTTGTCCTGGTGCTGTGCCTGAAGATTGTGTAGTAAAGGGATCAATAGACCTCCGTGTTCCTGGAGTCATTGGTGCAAACTTAGAAACGTTCTGAAGTGGGCCAGTCTTGTAGGACTTATTTGAGGAGTGAATAAAGCCTGTAAAACTAAATTTAGATATAGAGCCACCTCTTATATTTTGACAGTTAATGAAACTTTGTGAAGCACCCGCGTTAGAGCACTCAACGTCCCACACACCCCATTCCCCGTCATCGAGAAGAACAATTATAGCACGACCGTTAGATATCCACTGAGCGTCGTCGATATTCTTCCGACCAAATCTGATATAAGCTCCAGTAGGCGGAGAATCTTCTTTAGGGGCTTTGAATCCGGTAAACAGGGAGAGGAGCCAGTTACCCTGTCTTACGGCGAGAGTATCGTGATTGCTTGCCTGTGATTTAGAAACATTATAATCATAAATTCGACATACACCAGTGGCTTCAGCAACCAAAAGATAGCTTGGGTTGGAGAGAGAAGGATTGAAAGAAATTGATTTAGCAGGAGATGCTAGAAAAATAGATTGAAAGGGTTCTATATGGGTTACTTGAGACTGGAGAGGGCTACGCCAGAGTAGTATTCGTCCGTTGACTTCCCGAGAATGTGATGCAATGATAAAATGTGGATCGGAAATTGAAGAGTGTATAGTCAGGGAAACACCATCCGATGGTCTCATGTGTCCATTGAGGATTGTGATTTTTTCCCCCCATTTCCCGTGTCCGGCGGTAGCAGATATTAGACCAGTCTGCAAGTCTGGTCGTAACTTGCTCGAAGGTGAAGGAGGTGTGAGAGGTAAGATGATAAGCCGAACAGAGAAATCCGAGCATGCTGCTACAAATACGATACGATCTTTCAGACCGAATTGATCAATTTTGAGAATTGAGGAAGAAAGCACCGCGATTTGTAAGACACTGGTTCCTAAGTTTAAATCTAGGAATTGCCGGGTTCCGGGGTATGAAAATGGAGAGTTAAATTCTTCTTCCTCTTCTTCAAATTTGGCATCATTTTCGTACATAGTGTTAGGAGTTTCATCATCAGAATCAAGCAGTACAATAGAGTTTGAGGCACCATTTTCCTTATCAGTTTCAGCTTCTTGATGAGGTTTGAAATGCCTGCCGCCTCTCCAAATAATCCTTACACCATTTTGGTGTCCATAGAGAATAGCTGTAGAGCCATTTGAAGACTCAATTGGATGTGCCGTTATCGTGTATGCTCGATGAGGCAGCTCGTAGCTGTAAAGGGTGTCAATAAATTAGCCAATATAGTGTTCGGCCGCTTGATGCTTTATACCTCAAGATTGAACCCTGAGTAGATCTTTTTACTCTTGGTTTATTTAGAGAACATGCCATGAAAGCAATATTTTAACTGTCAAGTTTGGAAGTTTTTTTGTCTTAATCATAAGTCTGTGTTCTGAAGTGAAAATTGATGAACCGGTACGAGTGCGGAAGGGATCATCTTGGACCATACATGTAACAATATTCATGGGGGCTTCGGAAGTCTTGTGCAATAAATATTGCAGGGGTCAGGAGGTTTAAATTAAAGGGGGCAAGGGGGCACGTGAGCAGTCAATAATGAGCCTCACCCTTGAGAGTCTACAGGGCCCAGATTAAGTGGTCAATAAGTGAGAGCTTAGTCAATCTCCCTCACACGAGTTATTCGACCATCCCACGTCTATAACGATATTCAATTATTCGGCTAGGCTACCATCAGAAAGAATGGCAGTCCATCCTGTGGTAGGTGAAGATGATTAAATATATTGAATAGAACTCAGTAGAAAAGTTTGATTCCTCTAAGGCTCATCTATGTTAGGTTATGTTATTACATAAATTTTGCATCTATTCATACATGAATTCCATAAGGGCCTTGTCGAATCCATCAATGTTAAAAATTGTATGAAATAAGGAATGTTTCCGCGAGGAATTGGTGCTTTTGGCCTATAGACAGAGTAGAGTAGACCTACATGTCTACTAATATTCTTGAGCTCAAATGGACAATAAAATCAAAGATCATAAATAAATCAAGCCTCCCATGAGTTGGTTCCCTCCTCACTGCATTAAAGTCTATAGCCCCTTTTGGCAGCTTAATACTCAATATTTAACAAACAGTTCAAGTTACTTTATTCACACGATTTATTCTCCTTGAAAATTAATTACTGCTATTTGGTCCTGCCACTTAACATGATGACGAAATGTCAGCGATTTGGAGATGCCCTCAGGCTATCAGAAATTCCGGGAAAACGAAATGACCAAATATTTACTGTCTAAGATCGAATGGCGCACATTGCCACACCGAGATTAGTAGGGCTCTCAAAATTAACCACTCAGCCATAAGTGCGGCCCTAAATCCTGGGTTTTCAATATCAAAGAAGCCGAAGGCATGGACTTGTTAACTGAAAAATACTCTCCTCTCCGCCTCCGCTTCACTGCAACTACATTTCTCGTCCTTAATATATCATTTCGTTGTTTTCATTCAGTTATTTACCTACCATTTTGTGTGACTAAAATTTGCAACAAGGACAACCTCTTATCTTTCTTTCATATTACTGGTATACTTTATCATCCTTCGAGATGCCCGGTACTTCTTTTCAGCATGTCTAATGATATATACCTTACCACAAAATCCAATACTTACAGATGCTACGTCGGTCAAAATGACATGTTTTGATTGATCATTCATCCAATTAATGTGAACCTAAGCTCAGAGAAGGTGAGCCTTTTTTTGGACATCAAAGAGAAGCAGCTGTTCGATGGTGATAAAGCTCTTTTCTGCGGGGGCAGGCTTGGATTCCTTCAAGGTCTAAAACTTTTTCGGAAGTATGGCGTCTATGGTAGGCGTCAGGAGTTGGCGAAGAGGTGTGCTCAATATATAAGCTCTTACCTTTGGCTTCTTTGATATTGAAAACCCGAAATTTAACGCCGCACTTACAGCCGTGTGGTTAGTTTTGAGAGCTCTTCTAATCTCGGTACCGTTCGGTCTTAAGAGTAAATAGTTGTTGTATTAGGGTCTTACTGTGACTGGATGGCGAAGGCCCATAGGTGTCTATCCTACGATACATTCGCGTATCTGGCGTTAATTTTTTGTATACATATTTTGCCCTTCTTGTTGTAGAAGAGAAATCTGACATAAATAAAATCATTTCACATTGATTCTATAATGTTATGGTTGGTCGATGCGCAATATTTTCAACAGCAATGCATAAAGCGTTGCTTTTCAACCGGATTGGTGCCATCAATGTGACAGAGATCTGCAATGTTCTTCCGGTAGAAAGCCTTCAATGGGGAGAACATACCGAGATCAAGGAGAGGAGTGTGGGGTAAAAAGTAGAAGCAATATGAGCTTAGTAGATGGGTAACTCCCGTGAATTTTCAGTATAAGCATACGATAGTTGTATGACTCGAGACACATTTGAGGTATGGAGAGTGCTCCAACGAGCCAAGTACAAGGCTGTTGGGGGTCAAGGTATTCTCAGAGGTTTTTCTTCTTATGAACTAGAAATTCTGTGCGTTTTTGCCTTTGAAAATCATGATAGGTGTGATTATTTGACTAGATTAATTGGTGATCCTAATTATTGATACCAATTCGCAAACTCTGGAAGATTCCACCTAAGTCCTTAATCTCTGAGTAGATGCGAACACTCTAATATCTGTGTAGCTCCTAACACGATGCAACGCTCTAGATGTCTTTATCTTATATGGAATAACGGGCATTAATAGCTTCAGATCGATCATAGAAGTCTTGCAGTAACTGCTAATTAGTCCCAGTTTTTCTGGCCGCCTCAATCTTTCTTCTAGTTACTGAGATATTGATTGAATTGACGGATAAATTTTGTGATCAGTTTATCACTGTGTAGTGTAATTTCCTTATTCGCAATTAGAAAATCAACAGCAATTTCATAACTGCGCGTGTGAGGGAGGTCAATCATCTAATAAACAAGAAAACATTCCTGTACTGGTGTTAATTTTTGGTGTCGCGTCCATTAACAATTAATTATCACCCTTCCATCTCCGAGTACGAGTGATATCAGAGACGTTAAACACCAAAGAAACTTGTCCAAATCAAAAATTAGGATTTCCTTGAAGGTGCTGTAGAGCTCATGATAAATATATATCGTTCGTGAGAATTTATGACATAGCTTGTTCTATCGAAATACAGAAACTCCATCATTACTAGTGTAATAGCTCGGAGACTGCAAACATATGATGCGAATGCAATGTGAAGACGTCTCTGGTGTTGTAGGTTCCAAGCTTCATAAAACGTGTTCGGTGGCTTCCTCCAAAGTTGTTAGCAATAACATAATTTTATGCTCTGTTTGACCTGAATGTGAAATTTATGCTTAATTTCTATGAATATCGTTGTTCAAAATTAATAATGTGCGACACCATTTTCTCTCTTTCGTATTTCGCATAGGGACATTGATAGACGAAAGAGATGACGCTCATTACCTACGACTGACTGACTAATTACAGACGTTAGCGAGCGAAATACATGTACATGTACTTGCGGTCTGGAATTAAGCGAAAGCGATGAGTGATGATGACGATGACGAGCTATTCCCTCTGTATTTCTAATTTCATTTAAAAATTATTTTTCACAATCTTAGAATCACAACACAATTTTCCACGAATTGTACTACATAGCCAAGGACAACTTGATTATCTAATGGAATTTGCGAAACTTTCCGAATACTCTATCTGGCCGGGTAATCAATTTACCGTTGATGAGATCCAACAGCTCCAAGGCCTTGAGGATCATGACTTGGTTCCTAAAAAAGAGTATACTTCTTTAGTCAAAACTCTGACGCCAGAGAACCTAAGATCCTAGAAATATCATCTAACTCCGACATAAATCAATATGTTCAGTCTTACCTACCCTTGAAATTTTAGGCTTGTGAAGTTCGTCAGAACAGTACGAGTAACGAGATGCCGCCATCAAAGAGGACCCATCTATATTGAATGGGTCCTCTTCCGACCTTTCCGGCTGCTAATCTCTCCATATTACTCAATTTTCTCCTAAAAGTGTAGACTTTTATTGATTAGCTAATGCTCTTAGTTCCTTAGCACTGTAGCATATGCTGGTCCCTGAATCGCTCAAGAATGCCGGAGATTCCAGATGAAAGTACCACAGAAATTCTCAATGCTATGGAAAATATATATATGTTCTAAAAACATGAATGTGTGCAATTGTCGATAACATTGTTGCCCCTCAGCCTCTCTTTTAAGCCTAGTATGAATCTCGAGAGTGACATCAAGGGCGACAGCACCCTTGCAAATTCTTTTTCTACAATAATTGAGCCAGATAACACAGCAAATTTCCAGAAAAGTGATCTCAGAAAATCACCTCCTTGCCGCATTTCGACTTCGAGTATCTCCTCTGTGCCAATCAATGGTGATGCTCATTCATCACTTACTCCCAATCATGCATCAGTCAATTCTGAAATCGACACCAAAGATCTGGAGCCTCCGCTATTGACACGAAGCATAACCGGTATTTCAATGGAAACCAGTGCTTCTCGACCTCCATCATTTGAGATAGATTTTGGAGAAAATAGCCCTGAAAATCCGCTGAATCGGCCTCTATGGTATCGCAGTTTGCATGTTGCTAGTACTAGCTTCGGTACTTTTACAATAGTATATCACAGTACATGCTATACGAAAAATTTGCCTGGAATGATTGAAGAATTCCGTCCAGAGAAGCATTCGATAGCAACCTTGGGACTTACGTCATATCAACTAGGAATTGCTGTTGGAAGTCTATTTTTGGCTCCATTAAGTGAGATGTACGGCAGGAAACCGGTCTTTATGGGGAGCGTGTTAATTTATGGTTTAATGATTATACCATGTGCCCTGGCAAAGTCTTTACCTCAAATTATTTTATCTAGATTTTTTGGGTATGTAGTATACATACATCACTTTCTCTCTAATAATCATCAGCTAACTGAATCAAAATTTAAGTGCATTTTTTGGAGCGGTGTTTTTTGTTAATTCACATGGTACCATTGCCGATAATTTCACTCAAGCCTCTCGAGGCAGGGTTTTTAGCCTCTGGTATGTGATTCCTATGTTTGCACCTACAATGGGACCTTTAATTGGAGGTTTTGTTGCCCAACATTTAGGATGGAGATGGAATAATTGGCTGGTATTTTTGTTTTCTCTAATTTGTTTGACATGGGTCTCGTCAATGAAAGAGTCATATGCTCCTGTAATGCTTAGAAGGAAAGTGAAAAAAATTCGGAAAGAAACAGGAGATAATAGATGGTGGTGTCGTTACGACGACAAAGTGATTAGTAAGTTAAAGCTACAATTACTAAAATTTAGATTGACCATGGAATTCTAGAATCACAGGTAATCAAGGAAAATCTTTTTCGTCCACTTAAACTCGCATTTTCTGAGCCATTTCTGTGGTTCTGGAACACTTATATTGCTGTAAGCTATTCCAACTCAGTCTTTAGCAATGAGGCTAATACTAACATGAATGCAGGTCAGTTATGCAGTGTTTTATCTCTCTTTCATCGCCTATCCGATTGTATTTAGCAAAATTCGTGGCTGGTCGCCAGGCTTTGCTGGAATGGCTTTCCTCGGGATAGGACTTGGGTCTATGTTGGCAATCGTAAGCGAACCTCTCTTGCGACGAGTGATAAATTTGCATAAAATAGACCCAAAGAGTGGCAAAAGACCGCTCGAATCATCAATTATTGCTGTTTGCTTGGCTTCACTCTTGTCTCCTCTTGGTCAGCTCTGGTTTGCCTGGACATCAACTCCTGCCACTATTCACTGGATTTGGCCCATCTTAGCCGGGATTCCTTTTGGTGCCGGCAATTGTCTATCATTGATCTACGCTTCAGGCTATCTAGTGAATAGTTATGGTATCTATGCTGCTAGTGCTATAGCAAGCACTCAGGTATCAAGGAATGTGATGGCCGGCATACTTCCTTTAGCTGGCACCCCAATGTACAATCGCTTTGGTACTAAGATGGGAGGGACATTCTTAGCACTCATTCAGGTGGCACTGATTCCCATACCTTTTATCTTCTATAAGTATGGTGGGAAGATTCGAGCTAAAAGTTCTGTGATTAGCCGCATCCAAAAAGATCAAGAGCGAATTGAAAAAAAAGCTGCTATGAAAGAAACAATAGCAAAAACCAAAGAAGAAGCTCCAGTATAGAAGATTTTATTAGATATTATTGGGGTCCTTCAATATTGTTTTAATACCTTGTGATTCAGCAATATGAATTACATGATTACCGTGGCAAACGGGTAGTATGTGTCGGAAATCTACTTTTTCGATTTACAGTCTTAATCTTATCAGGTTAAAGATTAGCTCTAATTAAGCTTGGATCAGCATACATGAGTAACCAGTCTAACGAAAGAAGTTTGGGCTACTATGTAGCTGATTATGATAACTATAACCACAAGGTATCAGACTTATCACATTGAGGACAACAAAATCATCGAATCATTCTATCCTTAGAATTAGATTCCAGCGCTATTAACCAAGGTGAGTCGTATTGTGGATTCAATTTCTTATTCATCACTAAATTCTCTAGAATATAAGCAAACCACAAGTGTCTTTTTATTAAGTTGTCGGTCTCACCGTTAAAGTACATAACAATATAGGGTGGCCATATCAAGAACTGTTAAAAAATCTAGGCTCACCTTGGATACTGCGGATTCCATGAGAATTTAGTTATAGGCTATCAGGCTATATAGATCATTTCTGTCATTTCGCCATTGAAAACTCCCCTATACAGCTTGGATTCATTCCTTTTAATAATTCGACAAACCAAAAACCCTTCTGAATTTATGATGGTGCCCTGTTTTTAATACAATTCAAAAATAAGTCACGGCTACTATATAGTCCACGAATAAAGGGACACGAAAAATCTTGATTCGGGTTTATAAAATCGATAACCCCCAATCACGAAGGATCACTTGACAAGACGCATCTTTCGATGAATGAAAAGTATACAATCTAGTCATATTCGAGTAATTCATGAAGTTATTTGAAAGGAATGCTAGCGTTGCGTCACCTAATCTTTCTCGAAGCTTACACATGATAAACCGACCAAGGGAGGAATTTTCACGATCATGTCAGTCTATGAATCATCACAAATAAATATGGGAGAGAGAAATATAGATGGATTGGTAATATAAATCAAGGTTAGATAGAACTTTGAGAGTATTAAAAATTTTGAAAAGGCGTTCGATCCTATAATGGCTATGATATTTTTTGTATTCAGCTCATGGCGATTCGGCTGAGATTATGTTATTGCAGTTAAAATTTTTGTAGCTTGGTGGCGAGGAGAAGTATGTACGTGTCAAACTGACAAAAAAATCCAAGCTTTAAAGATCAAAGATCTATAGGGTTCGAAAGCTTTAACTTCAAACAAGTAAACCTTAGAAGCTCTAACTTATTGTTCTTGTAAATATAACCGCCTGTCATAAATGCCTCAACCAAAACTAGGTTGCGAGCGTATCCACGTCGCGTTAGCCGGGTGATTTGTGTACACATATTTATGTGCAAAGTTCCACATTGTGCATAACGGACATCCGTATGATAATTTACCAGTCAATCGCTCATCAATCTTGGCGTGTGTGGAGAGACCCTTCTGCTAAACTTCTTCGGGGTTGAGTTCAGAGGAATTCTTAAGTTGGGACGCGCCAGTCAGATAGAGGAGGGAGGAAAAAGAAAAATCCTTTCTCAGGCTACTTGGAAGATGCGAGGCGTCCTTGTGAGTCTGGTTAATTCATCTTCTTTTACCCTGACCATCTAGCTCACAGCAAACGTATCAGTGCGTCGCTGTCGCTGATGACGCGCATCTCCTCGTCAGACGTTCACGTGAAGGCATCGCAATCGCAACCCTGCCACCCTGAGATTCGGGCCACGGTATCGCGTGACCCATGACGTGCGGTGGAAGTCGGACGACCCTGACCCCGCTCCCATGTGCTCTGATCGTGACCGGCGCGCAGTGTTGAAGGAATGTCAAAGATCAGGGGAAGGTGGAGCTGACTGGAGTTGGTCGAGCGTTAATCTCCGGACTCTGGGTCGCTGTCAGGCAAGCTCAGGGCCAATGGCGATCCGCGACTGAGAGATGAACCGGAGCTCCTGCCCTACCTCTGCGCACCGTGATGAGCAAGTGGGCACGCGCGCCTGTGGGGGCTCGGGGTGTTTCAGCAGCGGCGGAGCCCCATGGGAGATGACAGGAGACCACAGAAGCCCTTCTCATCTCCATGCATGGATCCTAATTCTCAGCCGATGGGCCGAATCTGGGAGACTCATTACCGCAGTTAATCGATGTAGCCGATGGTTAATCAAATAGGAACAGCGTTACTTAATCGCTTCCGTGTAGTAATACGCAATCGTGATATCGTTGACAGTTTGATATATTGCCGGTTGAGAATTAATTTAGATCTCTGAAAATTAAATCCATCGTTAGAGTACAATATACCGCATAGCCATCGGCGAAGCCGATTGTTTTTCCCCACTTTGTAGATTCATATCGCTTTCCGATAGTCAGAAGATTACATGTATGAACTTTCTTAATTAGTCATCCGACCATTAACCGATAAGTAATCCTCATGTGATTACACTTTATCTCTTCATCCCTTGAAGATGGCTGATAGATGTAACCTTTACTGATTTCTTGTAACTTTATAGTTCATGGCTGTTGATCTGACTTTTATGTGGCATCAGATGGAAGTGACTACATACGCTCGATTATGTAATCACGGGGCTTACTTACCCCACTCCTCCGATGAAGCGACCTGACTTTCTCAGGCCGTTCATCTCTGCAACTTTCTGCGCCATTCAAATATGATTATTGGAGATACACAACAAACTCGGATTCTTCAAAATTTTGCTATCACTATATTCAGATGACAAAAATATAAAATCACTAATTTTATTTTGTATTTTCCTTGTGCGGCAACCGTATTGCGGTAGCAAAAATTGAGCAAAAATACCTAATAATTTCATGACTTTGGTTACTTCGCTCTAACTCTACAAATCCAGCACACAATCTTCTTATGTATTATAACAAATCCAATATGCTTATTTTATAATTGGAATAAATCGAAACTCATAAACTCTTTGAGCATAAAGTACGGGTTTCAAGCATTAGAATTTTAAGAAGTCTTACTCAATTTTTGCTTCTACAACAAAGTAGTTTCCCACGCGAGGAAAATACGTAATGAAATTATTGATTCTAAATCATTGTCATCTGAATATAGCACTAGCAAAATTCCGAAGAATCTGAGTTTGTTGTGTGTCTCCAATAATCATATTTGAATGGCGAGTTTTGGTGCAGAAAGTTGCAGAGATGAGCGGCCTGAGAAAGTCAGGTCGCTTCATCGG
>JAATOF010001701.1:0-27473 GCA_013170925.1 Podosphaera leucotricha | reverse complement strand
TTCTAATTTATTATAATAAATTCAATATTCTCATTTTAAAAGTGGAATAAATTTAAATTTATTAACTTTTTGGGCATGAAGTACGGTTTTCGTGCATTAGAATTTCAGAAAATATTACTCAAATTTTGCCCCCACAACATAGCTCCCACACCAGGAAAATATATAATAAAATTACTGATTCTGAATATAGCAATTACAAAATTTTAAAGAATTTGACTTTGTTGTCTATCTCCAATAGTAATATTTGAATGGTGAGTTTTGTTGCAATAAGTTGGGGAATTTTGCTGTGCCCCTGGTCGCATCATCGGAGGAGCGGGGGTAAGTAAACCCCGCGATTAGAAGGGGAAACTACAGTTGTACATGTAGTTTTAGACCGCACGGATACACAGTTGTAGACTGATGATGCAGGATGTAAAAAAAGAAAACCTTGACCAGGAAGGTCAAATTGTCGGCTGCGTTTATAACGAAGCCGCTATAAAAGGTATGGCCTGGTCAAAGAGGAGCCCGTGTTACAATAGTCTTGGACTCAGGATAGCACGAACAAATCAACAATATATGTATCATTATATCTATATTTACAGGTAGTAAATATCTTGGGTATTTTACAAAGCGTTATGCTCTCCGCTGTCTTGCTGACAACGAACTTTCTCTTCTACCAAGATCTCTCCACAATGATGCCGTATGCTATGCAAGATTATCACAGTTCTCTTGCAGCGAAGTCTACATTACATTGCATCCCCTTGCCAGTGGGATCTTGAGCTCAAGTTCCTGGGCAAGGCTATTTCTGAGGGATTCGGTTGGTTGCCTAGTGCTACTATCTTGGCAGGAGAAGCGATTCTCTGATAATCAGACGAACGTTCTTCGATGACTCTCGTATTGAAGCAGATACTGTATCCCGAGACACGTCGTGCAAGAAACATATACTTACACATAGATTTAGTTCGAGCTGTGTATGGACAAGAGCATTGAATCATTGAGGGGCATGAATTCAGCAAAATGCCATACTGGACCTCTTCGATCTCAAGCGATCTGCATGAGAGAGACTTAATGTTCAGATTAGGTTCTTGTGTGAATGGTCAATAAGTTATTTGATAGCGTCGATTCTGAACCTTTGTGTCGGGGTTCCCCGTATCACGTGGCGAAGCGTCGCCAACTGTAGGATAGAAAGAAGAACGTTGAATTGAATGCTTTGGTTACACCCTCACAAGCTTGTGAATTAACCATCGGTAGTGTTCCGACAGTTCTCGAGGAACAGCTTGGTGACGAATGAAACTAGAGGCCATTTCATCTATTACTGCTTCACTCTTGTCCCACTGTTTTTTCCTCTCTGTATCGTTTCTCTGTATGCGATCGAACCTATCTGGAATCTAATCAATCTTGATGCTGAAGTCTGGAAAAGTATCTTCAGGTAGGATGTACACCAATGA
Organism: Podosphaera leucotricha; assembly: GCA_013170925.1. Lineage (NCBI taxonomy): Eukaryota > Fungi > Ascomycota > Leotiomycetes > Helotiales > Erysiphaceae > Podosphaera > Podosphaera leucotricha. Next base: position 26,046 of record JAATOF010001701.1, on the reverse strand, counting down.
ATCAGTGCGCTGTTTCCTAGCGCTCCCAAAATACTCAGTTTTAGGTGTCCAATGCCGTGACTCGACGAATTTGTTGTGGTATTTCCATTCCATTCATTTACCTCTTCTGCTCTTCAAGCCATTTCGAAAAGCTTTGTTCATTGAAAAATTCTAAAATTTGCTTTTCATCGTCTCTTTCAACGCGTCTGTTTAGAATGAGCCGGATTTGATCTGGACGTTTCATTTTGTGATAATTAACGGGAAGGATCAAAAAAAACTGGGAGATGTTAGATTCTATTTAGTGACGTCAAATTGGAAGCCAACCTTTTAGCAGAAAACTTGTTACTGTCGATGACTTGATTGGATTTCTTTACGAGATACTTACACTGTATAGCAACCTACAGCAGAAAGAGGTCTACACAGATAGCTTAGCTGGTAAAATGTATGTTATCTTTTCTGGGGGATAAATAACCCAAGGGGTAAATATATTAACGACGAAGTACCAACAAGTTCCATCGAACAAAAATGAACCCTACTTTTCCATCATCATCGCAACGCTGTCGAAAATATCTCTCACCAAAAGACTGTATTCGCATTAAAAACTTGCAAAATACACTAACAAAACCATTCAACAAATTACTGATGATCTTGGGCTCTCCTGGTATCAAGCTCAATACGCTTGTACCCGATAGACAGAGTGAGCGCCCAAATATTCAGACAGAGCGCCCGCTTGTACTCTGTAGTCAGTAAATAGTTCAGTTGATGTCCTTTGTTAGGTCTCCATATGAGGCTTGACGTGTAAGGAGCTGCGCCCTGTAGTTTTACTGGTCTAATGAATACGTCCAGTCTGGCTATGCATAATTGGTAGGATAACTATTGTACGGGTATGCATAGTTGTGCAATATCGTATTCGGTGTATGCACGGAGATACAGGGGTAGGCGGATAAGCATAATAGGATTATTCGTATAGGAAAGGGGTCTCGCTTAGGCCTTGGCGTATTGTGTAAGGATAAGTCAAAGCGTCCTTATGAGGGTACGGAAGACTGTGAGATACCACATCTGAACGCAGGTAACAGTGGAGGTATAAAGCGACACATTCCCTTGTACATAGGTATCTACATAGATAGAATATACACAGTTTGTGGCACTTGTTTGTCGTGCAGTGACCGACACTTGTAACCCTTCACAATTACATCTCCATGATCAATTTCACCTACTTACTCAAATAAAATCATCAGCCCAATTCATACTAAAATATAAATCAACGCTTTACCTGATTGAGAACGTCCCTTAAGATGGTTACCTCATGTGATCGGAAATTTTGGTACTCGCTTCTTAACATTCACATGTACCATATGAACATTTGCCTGCCTCGATTTGAGCCTTTTGGGTGGACTCAATGTTTGCAAACTTCGAATTAGGGTTCATTTGGACTCAATTATGATTCCTAGTCCTACCAGCCTCAATTTGTGCCTCCAGCGTCTCAATATTTTGTTGGACTATACAATTATCTAGTAATCTTTCTCATCAAAACCTTTTTGACTATTATGATTGAGTAAGCGCTGAGTATTCAGACCATCGATAACCTTGCTTGATAATCTCATGCGACGACAAAGCTTATCTCTATTCCTTGGAGCTGAAAAAGGTTCTTCTAATGCCTCAAACGCCAATCTATCGTTAAATTCGGCTTAAGGGCGTCTTTTGAAAGACTTGCCAGTCATAGCATTTGAGTTTGGTCATAGCTGTGACGCAACACAGCATCGAATTGTTGATGAGGAAAACAAGATACGCGCGAAAAATTTCAAGAAGTACTGCGGCCTACAATGAAGGGGAAGCTAGTATCCGATAATGCAGCTATCGTGGCTTCAGTCGAGAAGAGGGTAAAAGAGTTAAAAGCTCACAATGCTTCATTTTTTATCAGGCAGATTATGACGAGCTGAGAAAGTGAGTTTATTGACTGCGCTTTCAAAGCAAGCGCACAGTGATAGCGATAATAGTAACAAAAATAACGTGGATATTTGATAGCAATAAAGCTTCTTACATTCATCTCATTGTAAGTTGATACATGCAATTGTCATCAATTTTGCTAACTTATTTTTGTAACCGATTGTGATTGTGCCTATGAAATGATCTTGGAGAATGATGTCTTGAACTTCAAGTTTTTTGAATCTTCTCGTACCAAAATTCTAGAAACCTGTCCAAGAATACTGACGAAGCAACAGCTGATTGATTCTCTTAAGAGATTGGTTAGGCGGTACGACACTATACTAACGTATGAGAGTTAGATTGAGGACATTCCAGACTGAAAATGAAAGTACTCTCAGAGGTGGATAAAATGTTATGTTTGCACACTCGAACTTACCCCCAAATATTGAGGAGCATTCCTAAGCCAGGAAGTGTGAGTAATGTGAAATGAGATGGTGCCAGGGATAGGAGCCAACTGGCTAAGCCGAATACACATACATGTGTGTAGTCTGCACGGCTATGTTACCACAATATTGTGCTCTCGCTTTAACTTGATATTTCTTGTTCCAAAAAGTTTCCGCCGTTTTCCTCGACCTTTAGGGCCGATAGCTTTCATAATATCGGCGTAATTCTCTTTGCATTTCTTAAAACCGCCTTCCTTTCTTTTAACTAAAACGCCAAGAGTAGTGCTAGATTTATCTACGACCACAAAATATGGATTCTTTGTGCCTTTATTTCATGTTAGTGTGGCCCGGTCACATGATAAAATCTCCTACAACCTCCAAATTGTTTTTTTCCAAAATTTGATTTCAAGGGCCACTTGTATATAGGATCATTGCTCTTGCGTTTGCTAGTGAATCTAGGTTCCCCTTGATGAATCATGTGAGGTAAATAAGACAATGGCATTTCTGCACGGTAAAATATGGCTGCCGACTCTGCAACAATATTTATTGGGATTGACACATCGTCACAAATATAGCCTATCAATATAGGCTCAAGGGTTTCTTCCGCAGGTACTGTTTCTGTATGTATTGAAGTCGATTCCAGTACGAAGCAGAAAAGAATACTGAATATCAGAACAAGGGGGGGTAACCACATAATATAGATGACGAGCTATTAATGCACCGAATGATTGAGGGGATAATCCAATTCGATTTGAGTAAAAGCATAGATCGAAGAAGAAAAGACAGTACTGAAGGATGGGAGTTTGAAGAGCGGATTGTGGGTAAAAGGACCGAAAAGTAGCAACAAAACGTGGGCACTAAAGGTGCGCTAACCGTATTTATGTAATACGTTTCTGAATACATTTACATGTATAGGCAGTGCTGCCAAGAGAAACACCCAAACTCATTACTGACTCATGAGGAGCAAGTTGAGTAAGTAATAGGTGTTAAGAAATGTGTGTATATGTGTACATCATGAAGTTGATCGGCCATGAGTCGCAGATAATTTAGGGCCCTTAATTAGTTAAATTAATGTTAAAACACAGCTCCGGTGACTCAGTTTAATCGCGGAGCTTACATACCCCCGCTCTTCCGATGAAGTAATTACTCAGGCCGCCCGCCCGCCGTCTTATGAGCGGGTCATAGCCAAATTTCCCGTGTTCATGCACCAAAACTCGTAATCGAAGCATCATTATTGCAGATATACAAAAACCTCTAGTATTCTTCAAAGATTTTGCCATTGCTAAATTCTGATAACATTTACTGTAATGAGAATTTTCCTTGTGTGGTAAACCATATGTTGTTGTAGCCGCAAAAATTTCATGACCGATAACTTCAGCATGCAATCTTATTAATTAGTACAGTTATTGAATTGAATATACTACAATGTAATGATCACGTAGAATACTTAGAATGGGAAGTAATGAGGCTGAAGGAATCAGGTTAATTTTTTCACTGAAGAGAAACAAATTCTCCAGATGGGAAAACTACATCTACACCCACTTCACGTGACTACCCGGCTAGATCTCCTCCACTTCTAACGCGATATGTGCTGTTCTTCAACAACAGTAAAATTAATATCGTAAAGGCTATGATGAACACCAAATAATAATATATATATCTTGTTGTTCTCAGCACACTCGTACTGTTTTTCTGTTTTCCACTTCAGATAGAGAATTACATTTTCGTATCTCCGAAATAGCACTAGTCTCAGCAAAAGACAACATTTAGATTTTCAGTATTACTCAATAGTTCCCGCTTATATTGGCTGGGAAGCGACCAAGAGGCTTACTTTGGAGGCAGGTAGGGAGATTTACGTTGAAAATGATGGCATCTCGACATGAATCCGGAATGGACAGGCAGGTAGGTGGTTCAAGAGCCGTGGAACACCTCTGACCTTTAAGCGCCATAGCTATGCATGAACGAATGTAACTTCAATTTCAAGAGTTTCAGATGACCATCAAAAGAAAAGATACGGGATCGAACCAGGCGACGCTCATAATCTGGATGAGATCGGTTCCCAATTGGCTGTGTGCAAGTTAGAGTCATTTTGGCTGAAAATCGGCATTTCTTTCTGGTCCTCATCGTTATCATTATTTCACCTCTATCGAAACGATATATGCAGATGGTGCACATAAAGCGCAAATGATCATGATCAAAGGTATAGTTTTGCTTCAGTATTTTTTTTTGACGACTAGTATGGTCAAACAGCCATAGCAGCCACTCCGACTAGCTATATTAACGATTATCTTCATACGTGTATTCAGTGGCTTCTATATTTTGATTAAATCACAAAGGGTTAATAGATAGGTCAGAAATAAAGATATTTTTCATGGTGCTTTAGGTACAACTTCACCAATGTCTATGTCGGAAACGATAATTTCACTCTTCACTCGTGGCTGGATGCCGACAGAAAACTAAATCGAATTCGGCAGCTGTTAGCTACCACATCCTATAATGATAGAAACGTGCGGTTGACACCAGCGTTATTAGACCTGCAGAAAATTTAGTCATAATTGAGATATGGTGAGTGGTTGGGTGTTTATTTACAATCCCACGAAATTATTGACCACAAATTGGCGAATGTCCCATCGGAGCGAAGGATGATTCTACATCATTTTCTCAGTCAGTCGTAATTCTCCACATCATGACTCAATTACGAAATAGGTCAAGAAATGATTCAATCAGCGGAGATATTATAAAACATTATAGAAGGGATGTGCCATAAGCAGATAAATTTTAGATATAAGGTCAAAGGGCCGCAGGTCATCAAATGTTGTGTAAATATCCATTACTATCAAAAAAATCTTGGACCAAAGAAAATCTTTTATGGAGAAACCGATGCCACATACATGTATACATGTAGATGTTCAATTCACACCCCCCCCCACTGATAGAGTCGAGAGAAGGGAACACCATTATATGTAGTAGGGGCCGGGAGCCCTTGGAAATAAGCTATAATACATGCGTAGGGAAAGAGAGTGATTTTAAAACCCCTGGTATGGAATGAGTTTAGTGCCTAAACCTTGTAGCATAACTCACGATAATTACTCATACTTACTCAGACTGGCTGTATAGTCTAATGCTATGAACGAGTATTTGAGACACGAAAAATCGTCTCAGGAATAGTAGCCTCTTTTCTTTGAGGAGAGAAGCTAGCAGTGAGAGACGTGAATCACAGCCATCACGTTTGAATTTCTAATGATGTTTATCACCGTTGTCGTTTTTAATTGATTGTTCGGCTCTACATGGACTGGACACTATGTCTCCTTATTTGATCACGTTCTTTCTCTCGCTCCAGCTCTTTTTTTCTACCTTTGCTTCTAAAATTGTGACGAGGAAGAGAAATCCTGACGAGACGGATCGTTTTTATTGCGACTTTCGACTATTCGAGCGGGAATACATCGAAGCTTCCAAATCTAAGGCCTTAAAAAAGTTTAGTCACGATGCTATCTCTTTATCCGAAGGAAGTTCTTCAAAATATCCTGAGATTTACTCCAGACCCCTTGGCTTTGAAAATGAAGAAACTTACCTTATATGGCCTCTCAGTGATCCCGTGCTATCTAAATACATAAAAGGTAACTATTTTAGCTGACTTTTCACTCTGTGAACGCTAAATTTCTAGCCAGATCTTCCTCCAGTCTATTTTCTGGCCATAGGAAGCATTTCCATGGATGCTGTCGGGATTGTCAAGAAGCAGTTTGACAAGAAAGATCACATAGAAACATACGTGAGATGTAAAACGTCTAAATTTGCGGAACCTTTTGTTAAAACTGGATATCGATGTCCTGCTGAAATATTCCCTCGTGAAGTTTTAAAACTTGCACTCATGGAATTGAAATATGAAAGAATTACACGTCCAATGAAAACAATCGTAAAAGAAGGGTTCCCTAGTGCTTTCAATGGAAAAATTCTTTACAATCTCGATAATCCTCTCTACCTATGGCCGATTGATACTCATGGATCCTTCGCAATTAATGGTATTCAGCCCACTTCTCCCACTGATGGTCACTGATACAACCCTACAAATTTACCTTCTGGAAGCTGAACTGAGCTAACTCTGCATATCTAAAATACAGCGCCTACATATCTTGTTCTAGATCCGCATGATAATATAATGGGAATGATACACGATAAAAGTAAAAATATCTTTAACAGGAAGGGCATAGGTATCTTTTTAAAGTGCTTGCCAATGTCACTTCCTAAGATAATACCTCAACTCATCGGTTTAGATCTTCCGCAGCCAACCAAAAAGCCCAATTGGGAAGTCATGGATGTTTTTCAGTGCGGTGCAAGCTATTTCGATACAAGAAAACTCTTGAAAGATGCCTTTTACGCGGCAGATGGATTTGTTGCAGCTACAAAGCAAAAGAGGGTATATCCCAAATCTGTAGGAAAATTATTTCTAGATGGGGAGGACGAAATTTACTTATGGCCAGCTTTATATTCAAGAAAAAATAACTATCCCCCACACTTTAAATCAGGTACGTAGGTACTTTTGAGAAAGAGTCACTCAATCACTTGCACTCTGTCAAACCTTTCTCCCAAGGCTTACTCTCGTCTATTAGTCATAATATCAACTACAGCCTTCCTCAAGATCACTGATTTTTGTGATATCATTGGAGTTGTTTACTTCGCCGGAAATGACCAGATTGAACAGCCATGTACACGAAAATTCATCCCTAAGGACGACTTCATTCTATTCAGGGAAGGATATGTACGAACCCCGAAGCCGCAGATACCCCAAATTCAGGGAGATAATATTCATTTACCTTAGATTTTTTTGTTCATTTATCTGATTAAGAAGCAAAAGTTTCTGCTAGAGTTAGGAACATGTAAAACTCGAATATACCCAGTTTGATCAAGAACATAACGGTTTAGATTAATTTTGAGTTAGTTAAGCACCATTTAGAATGATTCAAATTTTATACAGGGTATCCATTTGGAATTTGTCTATATTCTGGAGGGCTGGGTAAAAGAAAGCTTGATGAGTAACTTGTACTTCTCTAGTCACAACCTTTCATGATCAAGTTCAAAGAAGTTAGTGATGGCCAAACAGCCTCCGTTGAGTGATGGTTAATATATTACGAAAGAGTAAGCAAAATCATAAAATCATATGTATATTATAGAAGTACATGTAGTTTTGCTCAATTTATGTTTCTACAGCACGGTTTCCCCCCACGCCAGGGAGATCCATACATATAGTAGAGTAATCGATTCGACCACCCACATGCCACATTCTACATTTCAATATAAAAACCTAACGTACTATGGCTTGTTAAATTTATCGAAAGCCGTCCGACCATACTCATATATTCTCAATCCGTCAGTCAACGATCGATGGCCTGAGATTTCGTAGCATGTACGTTGGTATCAAGTCTTTTTCAATTGAAGCATTATGTTAAGTCGTAAGGCTATCTTCGACCTTTAGCGCGAGAAAGAAATCCCTGGGTATCCGTCTCACAGACCGACCTGAATAGAAATTGAAACGGGGAGGTTTGTGTTGGATTTGGATGGACGATAATTTCTGAAGGAAAACTTACTGAAGAATTCTGCCTAGACTGATTAGCGCTCAATTTATCTAGGGAATCATCGGGACGCTTGACAGCTTGACACGACTACACAAGGCACTCAACTCTAGATATATTATATCCAACATTAAAATTTACTAGATAGTAAAATGCTTTCAAACAAGAAAGTAAAGATGTCAATCTAAAAAACGCTTTTGCCGATATCTACTTCCGAAACACAAACCTCGAATCCTGCTCGTGAAATACTCCAACACTGAACGCCATTTGAATCTCGTTACAGGCTAACATCGAAATAAAACTCCTCTTGGAACTAACAATAGAACAGACTTGGCAGGATAGAATATTTATCATATTACTAGGATTTACACTGCCATCGGTGATTAGAATTGGATGATGCCTTAAATCAGGGTCATAAAATTTATCTTAAACATTCGTTTTGATGACATTTAGCGGATCATCAACTTTGAGCTCCTTCGTTGATTGACCAGCAGATCTTGAAGGCTTAGTCAGATTGAAATTTTTGGTGATTTTATTTACTGATTTAGTGGGTCGTGAAGGAAGAGGTTTTCTGCCAGGTTTTCTACCAGGTTTTTTCTTTTCCTTTGAGTCTGCAGGTTGAATTGTAGAATTACACTTTAGGGTTGGCTGCTTCAAATCCAATTGGGTTGTGGTTTTTGCAACATTGATCGGTACTTGGATTTGAATATGAGAAGGTTTAGAAGGTATAATATTTTCTGGTTCCGGTTGAAGCTCTGGCTTTAGATCCACGACCACATGACATTTCTTATTCGCTGTGGAGGCTATTTCATCCTTCAGCACAGAGTAGTCTCCGCAATCTTTGTCGTCCCATTTTGGAAGTCCAACTATTCGAGCAATATCGTCACATTCAGCTCGAATAACCATATCCCAGCAATCCTTGAAATCAATCCCCGCAGGCTCAGGGTCGCAGTTTATCCATGCCGTAAATCCGTTTTTTCTACATCGAGTTTTGAGACACATTTCTTTTGCCAACCTTCGAATACCTGGAACTTGTAGACTTGTTCCAACAACAATCACGGTATCAGGGCCTTTAGTGATATCAGCAAAGCTAACTGCTCCGATAGCATCTTCGTCGGGATTGTGTTCATTGTATAAAAGTATCCTGGGACGTAGGCGGCCGACTCCATGGCTTCTTAAGCCAGCTGCCTTACGTACTTCTTCTTTTTCTTCGCACTCTGAGCAGGGGGGGGCTATTGGACCTTCAAACAAGGATGCATCGAACTCGGCTAGGTAGCAACATTTAGAGCAGACCATTTTGCCCAACCCTCCATGAAGTTGGATAGCCTTAGGCCACGGTCCTTTCAAGTTGAGCGGAACATTTGTAGCAAGTGGCTGAATACGAACATCAATACCATCCACGTTTTGTGTGTAGAGCCGCATCAATCGGCCTTCTTCGGCCAGAGTAGCTAGCATATTGTGAAAGGGGGTTGGAGATGCATTTTTTGTTTTTTTGGAAAGTTCTCTGACCATTGCGTGAAATGAGCTTGTTGCATCGCTACTGCGGTACACGTCAGCATCAAATAGCTGCTTGCCTGAAGCCTTGAGTTTGTGATCGGCGCGAAGAGTCTTAAATAATCCAGTTGAAGAGCGAAAATCGGGTACTGTGAAGAATGTTAATTGAGGACTGAAGTAATTCGAATTTATATCATACTGCCAGCAGACACGGAAATTCCTGCACCTGCGAAGACAACTATCTTTCGCCTGGTTCGGAAAACTTCCAACAGCTTATTGAGTTTAGCGTCTTGTAATTTATGAAATGCTTCATCATTGCTTCGGTTGAGGGAAAGTAGGTCTAAGTATTCGGTGTTACGTGTCTTCGGTGCTATTATTTTCTGTCTTTTGGTGGCTGGTACACGTTCAGGTGGAAGATCTCGAGAATTTCGCTTTTTTGGTATGATATGAAGTTTTAATACATGATTTGGTGGAGATATTGGATAAAATGGTGGCGCTGGGGGTGAGGGTGAGGGTGATCGTGTGCCAACACTGGAAAGAGGTGATGAGACAAGAGAAGCTGGCGCAGAAGAGAGAGGAGAACTGCAGGAAATCATTGTAAAGACGTCAAGATAACCTTGAAATGTTCTAATGGTGCGAAGCTCGACAGCACCGCGCCGGTAATTTTCAGGCCAGTTCAACCTGCGTGGTTTGTGTTCAGAAGTTCGAAAGAAACAAAGCTTACACTGCGGTACGACTAGAGCATCATGGATTGTACTGTTCTATCTTAGATTTTACCATCTTTGTTGCCAGAACAACCAAATTATACATTTATGTCAATGCTGAAATGTGGTTAAACACAGTAAGCCTTTCCAATCGATGGTTGTTCCCATGTATCAGAGAGTTCATGGAAAACACAACTATGGTATTTACATGTACTGCATTTATGTTGAGTCGGCCATCTAAAGTACTTTACAATACAATACTTCATAGATGCGCCAGGTCCTTCTCTATGATTTGCCTAAATCGTTATCACCAACCAAATCGCCACGTGATTTGTATTTAGTCTACCTGCCAATTACTTCTCATTAATCGTAGACTTCATGCAACCCTATACTGAGATGCCTTTGCTTATGGATTCGGCAATGGATATAGATGATCTATTTGGGGATGGAACCAGTTTATCACTCCCATCTCGTCCCCCCTCAAAAGAACTACATCAACGGCTGGACGAACTAAGATTAAGTGGTTGCTATTCGTGAGAATCTAAGCATAGCTTTTCAAAAGTAACCTTGCTGATCTCTCTTAGACAAATTGCCTGGTCAAAATGGGGCAGTATTGCATCAGTTGCATCAGATGGGAACTCCCTCGAAATCCGAAATCTGCGTTACAACCCTAGATCTGGAATTTGGGGCTTAAGTGAACCCAGTATGCCCAATTTTACATCTACACAAGAGGGTGGTCCTATACGGCACATATCTTGGAGTCCAACAGGCTGTGATTTAGCAGTAATAGATTCAGTTGGCCGAGTGACTATCCTTACTATCTTCTCATCTTTAAATAAGCTCAATGTTTCCAGAAATTATCACGTAGACCCTGCAGATGATTTGCAAGCAGTAGCAGGATCTTACTGGTTGCCTCTTGCACCCATTTCCCCTGGGCGTCCAGTACGTCAAATCTATGTCTATGACTGACTTACTGTCAATGTCTTCTGATCTGAAATTTAGGCAATTATCAATGGTCCTGCAACTAAAGAAGGAGCCAGTTATCGTTACGAAGCTTCGCAGGCTCCAATTTTGGGACCATGTCACCCAAATCATCACAAATCTGCCTTTGTATTTGTGACCACAAATGGACTCCTTAAGCTACTTTGGCCCCAAAATAACAAATGGTGTGATATCCATACAGAGCTTGAAAGTATTATGTCATCCGATGACTTGATAACTCATGCTGCTATATGTCCTGACAAGAGTAAGTAAGCTCCGACATCCAAATAAGCACGGTATTGTCTTATCTGACCCGACAAGATCAAAATCCGCACGGAATCCTAATGATTGCATTCGCTACTGCTTCTAAACAGCTTCGAACTGTCCGTGCCTTGATTGACTGGAATTTGCCAAAAACAGAAAAAGTGCCCGTGGCGAAAATCACATTAAATCCAACAATCAAAACAAAACATCTCGCCGTGACAACTTGGGCTCCAGAAATTCCATTAGATATTTCAAATGATGCAAATCATAACTCTTCAATGGCTCAGCTATCACATCTCAAATTTTTGCAGCCAGCTAGTGATTCAAATGCTAATTTAGTCCCTCCTACTATATTAACTGTACGATCTTATCTACCAATCTCTGGCTCAAATTTTAATCAAGAAATGCAAACTATTTTTGACCGATGGGAAGTTAGTGAGAAACAGTTATCGCTAAATCCAGCTTTCGAGCAGCTGGGCGTGCGTCGAAATAATACAACACAATCAATTGTAAGATATGTATCAAAGATATTCTCAGGTAAATCTAATCATTGTAGTCCATACCCTACCTGAAAAAAGTAGAGAGCGTTACGGTAAATAAAATAGCTCTTGGAGTAGAGATCATCAACTATGGAAAAATCATCTTTATTTCGTACAGTGATGGTTCCATAGAGTATCGAGAGCGTGTAAAATTTAGCGAAATATATAATGATGGAAATTTTAATAAAGTGTGGCATCTTCATCAAATAGGTTATTCGTATGGAGAAATTGAACCATGTATGTCCTTCCCCGTTCCCATGATTCTATCTAACAACTTTAAGGCTTACAAATAGCGCTGTCTCCAACACAATCATCTTTAATAACTTTAACAAATAATGGAAAAATCAAATGGAAACCACTAGAATTCTTAGGTGATATTGGGACAAGTATGAATGACCGTAAGTTATGTTCGACTACTCGTTAAAAATCTTGCACTGATGTTAACAAGCACCTTACGCGGCAACTATTGCTGCCTTTTCACTGCTATGCGGAACCGCAGTCTTGCGTAATAGTAATTTTGACGATCTTCTGGCTGTGGTCAATCGATATGCAACACCGCGTTAGTACTCTGACGGCTGTATTACCAATAAACTGATATTAATGGCAATAGAATTTGCATATGATTGTCTCACGGAGCTTTCTCGCATTTTAAAATTACACGTAGACTATTCCGATGACATTCACCATGACTCACTTGTAAGAAATACGACAATTCAGCTTTGTCTGAGTATTCAAAATTCGCTCGGTTTCAAGGGAGAATTCAAAGCTCGTACGTTCGCTGGGAAAAATGCATGGCTAGTTCTACAACTACGTAATATAGTCGTTCTTGTAACTATGGCTGCGAATTTAGTTGTCCAGGGAAGTAATCCAAATGAAAAGGTATCCCCATTAGAAGATCCCGGTTCGTAATCTAAAATCCTCTTTTTACTCTTTTTTTTAGATCCACTGACATCTGCTTAGAAATAATAAATTCGCTCACTGGCTCGGTCAAATGGGTCTTAGATCTTTTGGCATGGCTCATTGATACTCTGTTAGCACTCCCTCGGACTTTGCCTGCAAACTTAGACCTTACCACAACAAGTAATCTTTCACTTCCTGATCTTCTAGCTCATCTTCATTCAAAGAACAATATTTCTCTCCATTTCATACTCGCCTCATCAACACGTGGCTTCTTAACGGCGATCTGTCGCCGACTTCAACATCTTGACTACATTGCTCGAAAAGCAATAATGATCCCTAGTACAACAGGAACGTATCCTCCACTCCTTTCTCCTCCACTTCGGGCTGCATACAAACAAATTGCCTCACTTCTTTCAAACACAATTTTGAAATTCGATACAGCTGAAAAACTACTTACATCCATTTCATCACATGTTAAAAGTGCTTACGCGAGCCATACCTCGCCTCTTGGCAGCACTGGACATGCAGAAAAGGCTAAAAATATGCTTGAAATCAAATTACTATTCGGGGGCTCCTTCCCTGATGGATTCAAATCTGTCATTATAGAATTATATCGATCTGGCGGCTTGCTAGATACTGTTCGTGAAGAAATTGATGAGGGGCGACTTTTTTTTATGGATTTCTCGTTATTGCAGGCGGATGACGATGAGGCAAGTATAGAAAAGAGAAAAAGAATGAATAAAACTATGGATTATTTCAAGAAGGTATGGCTCGATAACCCGCCGAAGAAGCTGGATGAAGTTCCTCCGAGTAGTGTTGCGAGAAATATATTTGATCATCCGAGTGTTTCCGCTGCTGAAGGATCACAAGATCTGAAATGGCGGAGATGTACAAGATGTGCAGCAGTATCAGAAGATGTTATGCCGCAAAGACAGTCACTGCAGTGGTTAGTCATGCATCAACGGAGGTGCCTTTGTAGTGGATATTGGAATACATTACCACCTGGCGAAATGATCGCTTGAATATTAATCTAATTCTTCGAAACTTAAGTTTAGCATGGGCTTCATATCACTGATTTTACGAGGATGCTTATTACTTTAAATACCCCTCCCGCATCTGACGCATGTTTTGGTCAAGCGTTAGTTCTTCGCTAGGGGTAACGAGTGTATTTGAAGGCTCGACCAAAAAAACTTCAACTAAAGAGTTTTCCGTTATTTGCTTTACTAATGTAGTGTAAAGCTAAGTTCAGCATCCTCCATAGTAACATTAATATTTTCAATGCTAAGAAAGCGTTGATTTGTGTTCAAGTAAATGCTATTAAATATTAGTGTATACGTGTAATTGTAAGTTTAATTGTTATTTTCTCATGTTGATCCGCTGCCGGCTTATCACAGGCCACCACGAAACCTTAGCTGATTTGACAGTTCTTTTATAAATAAAAACTATGAACATCTTCCGGGCCATTTTCTTAAGTGTAGTCTGGGCTATCTGGACACATGCCCCACTTAAGACAGGAGAGAGCTGGTTCAACTCCAGCAAGACCCTCAACCCACATTCCCTTCGACCGATACCTGCATATGAAACTCAAATATGAGTATGAATGTTCCAAACGTCAAGCTTCCGATAAATATCTGCATGAGTCCATGGAGCGCCAAACCAGATCAACTGAATAAAGAAGTAATTGCATGTATGTAAAATAGTCTAAGAATAGATATTCTAATGGTTTGAATGCACTGGAACAAGGACCTAACGCACTTGGAAATCCGAAGGATTCTCTTCACCCTAATGGTATATGGCTCCATACCTTGGGAGAAAAGTCTGTTGAGCCTATGAATGATAATTAATAGACCATCAAGAATAGGTCTCTATCATTATTCGAAAGAATGCTCTTGTCTTCCACTTGCTTGATGGGAACAGTTGATTCTAGACTAAAGAAATATTTACATAACCAACTGCATTACCCAAAGTGTAGCAGCCGAAATATGGAGGAGAGTTGATGTTCTTGTTCTTCCGAAAGCTAAAATTGACACTCACTCTACGTTTTTAGGCCCAAAGAAAGCCGAACCAGGAATGGATTCGTATTACGAATCGAACAAGAGCACTTTAAGAGTGAATGTCAATTGTCAAGCCTGTATCAGCCATTGGTATATGGTTGTAGTCATGTGGATAATCAGAACATAATTAACCTGAAGTACATATACACTATCTTGGGTTCATGAGACTCTAACTGTATTTCATTAAAAATGTTGATTGAACTATCGTAGATTTACATAGGAGGACTCTTGAATTAAAGAGATACTTTGCCATCAGATCTTAGATTTCGCCCGTCCTCATATATCGCAGAGAAGACGGCATGACTTTGATATTGAGTGAATTTCGTTTTACCTCTATTGGAGTGATGTATTGACTTTCTCCTTATTCTCTCTAGTACTAGTCTTCAGAGGTGTTTTTTCTAAATATAATTATGTATTAGCAGCCTCTAGGCTAATAAAATTGAAAGTGGGGGCTGTCAGGTTAGACCTAGACCTAACATAACAACAGAGATGAAGGTTGTCATCCTCTGGTGCAGTACCACGGATGGATCTTTTGATACGGTACAGGTAGACAATAAAGCCTTTATCTACATGTACTAGGTGTCAATAAATCCTGCTCCCAAATCAGTGAAGCTAGATTTCGGAATATACTTCCGCGTGCATGATCTTTCTTTGCCATCCTCTCTGCTGAAAAATACCACATCAATGATATCACAATAATCTGTGATCTTGATAAAAGCCGTACTTCCTACTTTAACTAGTAAAAGTAAGCCTTGAAAGAAATGGGGAGATATCATCTCGAAAATACATACTTGATTTGAAGTTAGGAGGATGATCGTTATATCTTGCATACAAGGCAGGCCATAAGTAGATCCCCTCATGCCCTTCTTCAAATAGATTTTCAAGGAATAAGGGATACTTGATCTTTTTTTTCCTGGAATGTATAAATCCCCTTGCAGCGCCAACCGCATCCATCAGTAGAGTTTCTGATTTGATATGGCTTTGACCGCACTGAAAAACATCCAGCATGTCTAGGCCGAAATCCTCATCTGGGAGTAGGGGATCGAGGCCAATGAATTGAGGTTCTATCTTGGGTGAAGACGAGGCAGAACATTTCAGATAATTCTTTTTGTTTTTTGCTTGTATCATTCCAATCACATTATCACGCTTATCTAGAACGAGAAATGTTGGCGCTTAAATTCATAAATTCAAAGTCAGCTGATTGTCGACCTCCAAGGGAGAGCCTTTCATTCGAAATGCCGAGTGCGTACCACGAAATGAAAAATGCCCATTGATATCAATTGGCCACAGGTAGAGAGGATAATCCACATTGAAAAGGACTTTTCCGTTCATTACTTTCATAAATGACTTCCTGGGGAACTTTGCTCTGGTTAATCTTAGCTCTTGAAGCCCGACTTTTACCGCTTCAATGGAGAAGACTTCTACTGGACATCGATATCCCGTTCCAACATAAGCTTTTGCAACTTCAGGCCGAACTGGGGGCGTATTTAGGTGCTCATGCTGATCACATCTAACGTACGTCTTTCTGGGATCTTTTTCATGAGGCTGCTTTATCACGACACCGAGAGCTTTCCAAGAGTGACCCCCTATCACAAGAAAGTAGGCAGGAGAAATCTCTGATCCATATCTTAGAATTATTTTAACCAAAAACCATATTTTGATATCAATTATTACCTTCAGCCATTTTGATGGGACTCAATTTAATAAGAGGCCATATTAGATACATGTCCTCTTCTTCAAATCCAAGGGGTCCAAAATAAGCCTCGGGATATTTAGAGCTGCTTCCCTCAAACATTGGGACGACATCTTGACTGAACTTTTCCAAAGCTAAAGCTGTCGAAGCCTCGATGTAGTTGCGTGGGAAAATTTTGCCACCACAATGTAGCGCCTCTGGCTGATTAGGATTTCTCTTTCTTAGTGTAATATCTGAAGCCAAGGCTAGGAGAGAGAAAAAAAGACTGAAGATAAGCATAAACAAGTGGATATGCATGGCGTGAAGTTTATGGAAAGACAAGACGAGGCAACTCATAAAGTTATTAGTTTATGTCGATACATATGTAACGTTTTAGCCATGAATTAATTTCTCTCTTGTGGTTTGCCTATATTACAGTCCCACGCCGAGTGGAAAATTTACTTGATACCTTCTCATCATTGAAGTCTTTCTGATGAGTGTTAATAATTAATCTTATCTCTGTTAGGCAACAAGGTCTCTTGAGTCATAGTGATTCTGCATCAGACCAACTCTTTTTGGAAGCATGAGTCAGTCAGCATATGTGCTCACATTATATTTACATGTAGTCTTAACCTACAGTAATCGAAAGAAATCAAAGTGTTGATGGTTGTGTTATTTATTTGAGATGGTTTGAAGTTTGATTTTGGTGTTTTAAACATGGCTTTTACCGAGGGTTGGCAAATTTTTTTTAAAAATTTTAAACAATATAATGTATTCATCAACTTCATTCATCTCCCTATAAATACTTAGACTTGGTACGATATAGTGCTGGTATCATATTCTCTATCCCAGGAAACATCAGGTTCTGATTTAGTTTAACTCTTTTCCTTGATCTACTATTTAAGCCTGCCTCGCCTCGTTAGGTAAAAGTTCCAAATATTTACATTTAAATTCAACTGCTGCTGCCCTAGTATTAACTTGCTCGAATCCCTTGCCACATTTCCGATAGTATGCTCGCGTGACTTTGCCCATACTTTCCGATTTTTGGATAGACTACGAAGATCGATATACGGCTGAGGCATTTTCAGGAGTCTTCAGAACCGATTCAGGTCCATCATCAGATTACCTGGTCTTGGTAAGGGTATCACGTGGTTCATGTAGAACCTGAGGGGACTTGAGGACTAGGTCTCGATTTAATAGAACAAGTCGAGTAGCTTCCCAGCAAGCCAGAATCGTTCCGCCCGATAAGCTTTTTTTTTTAGCTTTTCGGTAGAATCTAACGATAGTCTCTTTCTATATCGGTGCCGCGTCATTCAGCGCAGAGAGTTCTGAGATCTGACTACGGTACTTAGATTTCAAATCTGAAAACGGCGCCAAATCTAATGGTTGGAGAATCTTGTGTTCCTCAAGGAGTCTCATAACTCACGAACAATTAGGCTTCCATGTCTGTCAAGGATGAGTAGCTAGGTTCGATCATTTATACAAGCCCCAGGGATGAACACGCTCTTCAATCATTCATTACTTGTTGCCTTCAAAGTCTATCTATTTTCAAAAATGATGTAAGACCAATCTGGGACCGATGCGCTTGGGAACCAAGTACTTTGGAGGATGTTTCTTTTAAAAATAACCAGGCACTTCAATTTTTAGCCTTGTGCCGACATTGCCTCAATTATCAACACCCATTCCTTAGTCTGAGGACTCCTGCAGCTATTTCACACCCAAATGCAATCCCAGTTTCGTCCATGTTCCAATTATCGGCATATTGAGATCCTCTTGCCTTTTCATTCAGAATCTAATCGACCTAAAAAATCCTCTTGATCCGGGCCTAATCTTACCTGCGATGATAACTCTTGCCTGGCATTATGATCGCATGTTTTACATGTACATATAATTACTTGTTTATTCAATTTCAACCGAGTCAAGTATGTTGCGTTAACATGTCTGGTACGGGGCTCGACAACACGGCCAGTAGCGGCCAACAGGAAACCAAAGGGTTGATAAAATAATACGTGGAAGCGAAAATCGATCCCCAGAGAGCCATCGGATCAATTAAGGCAGTTCGTTAAACTATGAAGATAAGCGTCAATCCGGCAGGTACTGCAACAACTAAATTTGGGAATAATATCCAATCGAGCAATTTAACGACCACAAAAGACTTTAGATGGACGTCAGTTCAAAAAATCCATTGGAAAATAGGATGATTGCCTCAGGAGATGCGATCGGGAAGAGCATCTCGACACTCAAGCGGCTCCAGGTAGACTCTACCTCCAGCAAAACTTATGCCGTTGCAGCTGCGCCTGCGGCTTCACGATCCGCAGCAAGAATTCGCATCTCTGGGGCAGAGGAGATACAGCTATCATAACTATTGAAAAACGTGGCCAAGTAGCAAATCAAGGGGGCATACGTTTTCCAAAAAGGAGTAATGATACTGAGACTTTCGTTGCCTTTACTGCGCAAAGGGATGAAGCATCCAACATGCCACACCCGGAAACATTCAAGATACTGCTTCCAGGTTATCCTATGAATATTTCAGATGTTTGATGAAGAAATGAAGAACTAGGCAAGCAAGAGTGCGGATTGTAAGTCGCTTATCAAGGAAATAATCCAAGCATCAAAAACCAGGATTCAGGGGCCATAAATCAATCGCGTTCGATAATTACGTGATGGGAAGGAGATCACAAAGGCTAAGTCAAGTAAGAAAATCAGGGGAACATTCATTGTGAGCTTCTCAATAGAGGCTTTACAGAAAGGAGTGATTAGAAATGGAATAGTCCTGGATTTCATATTATACACTGCTCAACTATGGTCTCCTAGAGCTTAGATCAAATAATGTTTTAATTGCAGTCAGTAGGGCCATACACATGCATAGCATGTAGTAAAGTCGCACGATGTGAAGATTGTGCTGACGACCATCAAAACAGGGACTACCAAAAACAAATAGTAAATGCTGCAGCCGCGGCACGCCTCGTCCCATTGGTATAAATCAGCCCCTGGAATATAAAGCGTCTATAGAATATGTGTAGAACTAGTAAGCCAAAAAATCTGACAAAAGACTAACGAAATCAGAAGAGAAACCCCCAGAACTGCACCAGCGCCAATTTTTTTCAGACGAATTAGGGTACATAATAGTATAGAGTAAGAAGGCGGTAAACACCAAAAAAGGACTAGGCCGACCTAAGAAGGTCTCAATTTTCCTAACCTGAGTTACAACAAATTCGATTGATTCAAGGCCCCCGGAATTATGCTTACGATCCAAGAGTCCAAAAGAGGTCCCATCAGCTGCACGTAACCACATAACTCTACCCCATCATTTATGTAGGGGAATTATATCGTGTAATACAACTGCGGCGCGAGAAATTATGGCATACTACGCCCACTCGTAAACATGCTTGACTCACCAACTGCCCAAAGAGATATGTACTGTGCATGGAACTGGCCCTGGAAACTAAGTTGACCTTTCTGGTGAGCAAGTCAATTGATGAGACATCTCCTATGGTCCTACAGCGTGAGGGTGTACTGGAATAGATGCTGAAGTTCATCTATAGCTTAGTGACGCAGAGGACAAAAATTCAATTCACGTGCTACAGGAGTGAGTGAATATCAACAGGGGTCGGAATCCCCAGGCTTATCAGCTTTCTCAAATTCTTTTTAGATAGCCAAACTCCTTGACTGGCTTACGACTTCGTGGACGATACAACGGCTGCTTAGAGAAAGACAGCAGATGAAATTTGCAGGACACTTTAACAAGCTCATGATAGGTGCCTCGTGTGGGCTAGACGCTATGGAGTGGATTATGTACCAGAAAAGTACCAACTAATCTATTTTCCTAGGCAAACTAGGAGAATTGCAGATCTCAACAACGGTATCTAGCTAGAAGGCATAGAAATTAACCCCATGACAGAGATAAAAGTGCCGGGTGTGCTCGTCGATAGCCAGCTTCGGTGGGGGTCCAGGTTGCGGAAGCTGCAAACAAGGGAGAGGCCGCGTGCAACGCATTATCAAGAATGATCTCATCAGCCTGAGGCCCATCTTTACAACAAGCAATATTGGTTTACTCAGCAGTAATACGTCCGAAATGCTTTATAAATCATAAATTTTGGGAAGGCGATACGACGGCCAGCTTATGGCTAAAAGCTTGATGGGTAGAGTTGAAAAGATGTAAAATTAAACGTCTAAAGTTACAGGAGGTGTCCACCCGGATGCTACTCCGCGCAGAAATTATCGGCCTTATCGCCGGAAACTTTTGACTGCTCCTGTAATGAGCATTTGCTCACTATTAAGCACACCCTGTACTACTGTCTTTTTATCGACGCAAGAACGACTAAATTCAATCAGCTACTAATCACACCTAGGGGCTGTCACACGGCAGCGCGGATGCTCATCGCCACTGGCCGGCTACAGCGATTTACTACAGCGAATGAAATTGAACTTGAAACTCTCAACCTCACAGTAACTATTCCCTTCCTGGATTGGCACGTATCTACCTCGATGGGGAAGGTAATGGACCTGGCGGAGGGAAATCTCAGCCTGAAAGGTATCTTATGAATATGGATACCTAGAGGTTAAACTAAGTTGTGCATTAATGGCGAGACTGGGGGGCTTGCTCGTGAGAGTTTTTCCCATATTTAGAGCTCTTTAGCTTACATGGACCTGTACATAGTAACCGCATGCAGGCATTTAACAAGATTAACAATAATTATAATTATGATATCCTCACATCCCGTATAATTGTGTTTCACAGGTTTTGGTTGCGGTTCCATTGAAATAAGAATACGCAAAAATCAGGTAGGCGAGCGAAAAAGATAAGTTAACGCTACTCTATCTTCAGAATTCGGTATTGAGCATCTAATTGCCCCACGATATGTGGAATTTTGACGCTCAGGAAGACACATAGGTCCACGTAGACGACTAAGCCCTTATTGGATATTTTAGCCATCGATATATCCCGCTCCTGTACTGAGATAACTGGTCTTTGGGATACATTCTCGCTTACACGATTTTTCCTTGCCATCTATTCTACTGTAGAAGACCACATCAATGATATCACAGTAATCTGTGATCTTAATGAAGGGAGTATTTATTTTTTTGACTGGTAAAAAAGTAAGCATTGAAAGAAAGAAGGACAACGTCTCAAAAATACATACTTGATCTAAAGTTGACCGGAAGGTTGTCATCTTTTGTAAGCATAGCTGGCCATAAGTAGATACCCTCATTCCCATCTTCAAATAGTCTCTCAACAAATAAGGGATACTTTGCCATTTTTTTCCTCGATTGTAAAAATCCCCTAACAGCGCCAATCGCATTCAGTATGAGATTTTCTGATTTGATATAGCTCCGACCGCACCGAAAAACATCCAGAACATTCTGGTCTGAAGTTTTATCTGGGCAGGATGGGCCTAGCTTGATGAACTGAGGTTCTATCTTAGGAGATAGCGATGGCAAGCACTTTAGATGATTAATTTCGTTTTTTTTGTATATCATTCCGACTAGATTATCACGCTTATCTAGAACGAGAAGTGTAGGTGCTAGAATTTAAAAATTCAGTTAGCTAATTATTGACTTGCATAAGACATATATGGCGTTATATTTATGTAACAAATTCCTTACGCACCACCAGATGAGAAACGACCACTGGTAGTGATTGGCCATAAGTAGAGGGGATCCCAGACCTTGAAAAGTACTCTTCCGTTGTACTTCATGGGGAATCCATATTTTGAAACTTTCCCCTTCTGAAACTTTGCTCTGGTTAATCTTAGCTCTTGAAGCCCGATTTTTACCGTTTCAATAGAGAAGACTTCTACTGGACATCGATATCCAGTTTCAACATAAGCTTTTGCACCTTCAGGCTGAACTTCAGGCTGAACTTGGAGCGTATTTAGGTGCTCATGCTGATCACATCTAACGTACGTCTTTCTGGGATCTTTTTCATGAGGCTGCTTAAACACGACACCAAGAGCTTTCCAAGAGTGACTCCCTATAGCGAGGAAGTAGGTGGGAGAAATCTCTGATCATTATTTCAGAAGAGTTTTCACAGAAGCCCGATTTAGATATAGATTATTACCTTCAACTGATTTTGTGGGCATGGAGTTCACAAGCGGCCATAACAGATACCTATCCTCTTTTTCAAACCCAAGGGGCCCAAAGTAAGCCTCAGGATAGTCTGAATCGCTTCCTTCGAACATTGAAGCGGCATCTTGACTGAATTTTTCCAAAGCCTCAGCTTTTGAAGCTTCGATATAATCTTGCGGAAAAACTCTGTTACCACAATAAAACCCGTCAGGCTCATTGGGAATTCTTTTCCTCACTGTAATGTCGGAGGCTGAGCTTGAATGAAAGACAAAAAGACTTAGAACAAGTATTATGAAATGGATGAACATAGTGTGAGGTCCATGGAAAGACAAGAATAGGCATCTAAAAACAATATTGGTTGAAATCCATGTATCATAGTTTTAAAATGTCTGTTAAAACAAAATTCTATTGTTGCTATAACATGATCTGCTAATGATAGCTACATATAGAAGTACTCACTCGCTGCATAGTGTAGCTGACTCGTGCTCTTAGAGATTGATGATCTTCTAGGTTGCGGGATCACCGTGACTCAAGAGATTCATTCCTCTTAATTAGCTGAATTTTGACTTCTTACCGCCGTGCCGCTACCCGCGCCGCGCTCCATTTTTGATTTGCAACCTCTCACAGAAAATCATTCACGATCCAGTCTTCTTGCAGAATTGAGTCGATATAATCTTAAGCTGCTATAATATTTAATTTCATTTTTACCTTCTCAAACCTTCAAGTTAGATGAGGTATGAATGATTGTGAATTGTGTGTAAATAATGGTTATGAGCACCAAATCCAGTTAGTGTGCCCGTAGCGAAACCAAAACCAAAGTGGAGCACGACACGAATATTTAGAGCTAAAGGATTTATTAAGCATTCTTGACAGGCAGCCTAATCTATTGAAATATTCACGTGATGTCACATCGAAATAAACTCCATCATGACCACTCGTGCTACACTGTTTTTACCATCGGATAACAGGAATCATTGCCAATTATTACAGAAGCAAACTAAAGCCATCACAAGAACAGCCTCTGGAGAGAACTGCCTAATATGCCGTCGCAAGCCAATGCCACTCCTCAAATTATCTCCGTAAGCGATGAGTCGCCTGGATCACCAGGTTTAAATATCGAGGTAAGTTGCCTGGATACATGTCCAATGTGTCATCCTTTTTCAATCATGCGGGTCATCTTCAAGCTGATATGGTATGCTCCCTACTCATTCTTACTAAAATTTAGGACCTCAATCTTCCCAAAAGTATCGTGACGCGTCTTGCTAAGGGTGTGCTCCCTCCCAACACACAAATTCAGTCCCAAGCTATGTTAGCCATGACAAAGAGTGCTACGCTCTTCATAAACTATATAGCCTCTCAGTTGGTCACCTCCGGTATTGTCTGGCATAGGATCGAACTCTCCCTTACCTTACCTCATTAATACTACCTGGTCCTAACTGATTGCACTGCATCACAGGGCAAATGAGTACGCCGTAACTGCGGAACGTAAAACTGTCAACCCAAATGACGTCTTTGCCGCGCTTGATGATTGCGAATTTGGTAACTGGAAACCGCGTCTCGAGGCAGAACTCCAAAGTCAGTCTCCTGTGTCCCCTTCCTGCACCTGAATTTCCATATACAGAAACGGCTTACCTGATCATTCTGTTCCTTCCCCTCAGAATATATGGAGATCCGCGGCCAACGTAAGGAAAGACTTCGCTCCAAGGATAAAGATGTAATAGATAAGCCGGTTACGAAACGACAGAAACGAGATATATCAAACGATGTAACGACGGAGAATCACGATGAGCCTGATGTTGAAGATGAACCTGAACCAGAGGATGAGGCTGATCCTGAAGATGATGATCAGAGTGAAATTGGCGACGAGGAAATTGACGGCGATGCTACGATAGAGGCTGAAGAACACGAAGGAGATACTCAGCTCCCTGACTTGAATAAGGAAGAGCCAACGGATATTGAAGATCCTGCTCTTGAACCAGCTGATGAAGCATTGGACAACGGGGACGATAGTGACTGACAACGGAACCACAGTGCTGATGAGTGTGTGCATGAAAAAATATAGAAATAACTGTATTACCGGGCTATTACGGCGAACTACCTACTGGCAAGGGCTTAACGATATCTATGTCTTGTCCCTATGTTTGTCCAGGACCTCTTTTGGATTCATATCCCTATCTAAAAAGCATACTCTGTCGAAATAAGGAATGTTCCTAATAGAAAGGTACACGTACTGTAAAAGTAAAAACTATCTACAGAAAAGGTAATTGAAGGTATCTGTCGCTACAGGTAGGGACTCGACTCGGACTGTACTGTATCCGGTTGGCCCTAGAATTTTATTCTATTATGGTACGGATACAGTCTGCATTCTACCCCAAATTTAAATGGACATCCTCCAAACGGCCTAAATCGAAAATGACTTTTCCTTTATGTCTACTAGATCTGCCAATTTTGATTCCAATATCGTGTAATTCAGACAACGAAGTTTTACACAAATGTATATACAAATAGTTAATATTGTGTTAGTCCTCCAGTAGCATCTAACACGACCTGACAACAAATCAACTGGCTGTTGTGGTCCGAAGAAGATCAGCAAGATCTTATTTCACAATCTGATGAAATTAATAGGCTTACGGTTGCCTTGCTCCATCGAAATTCTAGTCTATTCTGGATGAAATACTTCGTTTTTCTCAAGCCAGAACTATTAACCTCAGGCCAGGAGAGTAGAGTAACCCTTTAATAGAGGAAATACATCATGCTCTAAGTTCTGCGAGTAACGGGCTAAGACCGATAATTTTTTTTTTTCCTATTTAAGTCTCGGGCCGAGCCCAACGTATCCGAGGATCTGAGACCGGTGGAGCCGGTTAGGATCATATTTTACACATGAGTAACCCCTGTCGTTTCTGGTCCATCAAGTGACGAAGGTAAGGTAAGGTGATCGTTTCTGGCTCTACGTCCCGATCTGGTAGCGCACGTAGGGCGGCTCACGCTGCTGCGTCGGCCTCCTCCTTTCCTTGGATTCCTGAATGTCCTGGCACCCATTTTACCTGCACTGATAAATGTGCTTCTTGTATAAGTAACCGGAATGCGCGGACATCTTTAATGCTTGAGGTTGTGTTTCCTGTCAAGAATGCATTTCTAGCCTGTTGGCTATCCATCATCACATTTACTTGTTGTGGTCTTCCCCCTGACCTCCAATGTTCGGCTTCCAAGATCCTCAGCGCCGCCTCTAGAGCCTTCTTCGCCCCAACTATCTCCGCGTCTAGGACCTCACCCCCGTGGATAATGCCACTTTCCCTTAAGAGAGTCATTCCTCCTCTTTGTAGGACAAACGCCCATGCGGAGCGCCCGTGTCTATCCGATGATCCATCCGGGTAGGCGCAGATTTCGGAGCTGGGCAGTTTTTCGATCCAACGTTTGCTAGCTTCGAGGTCTGTATCTTTTGTGCCAAGCTTCG
>JAATOF010001682.1:0-24098 GCA_013170925.1 Podosphaera leucotricha | reverse complement strand
ACACTAATGACGACGGAAGTCTTATGTTTCGTAGAATGACACAGTTTGACGTTGGAACACTCATATCCAGATTTCATTTGCAGATATCACTCGAAGTAACCGCCTTGCGACATGTAACCTCTTCCGTGAATACCCACTAGAGGGAAAAGCGGGAAAAACCTCTAGTTATCTGAACATGCCTTCATCACTCTACGAGAACAGCGACACCGCGAGAAAATGTGGCATGTGGGTCTTGCTGGATTCGAACCTGCTTTGTCCCGTCTCAAATGGGGCATGTGTTCAGGTTACCCAGAATCTACTTGGGAGAACGGCCTGGACGATGCACCACTACACCATCCGACCTGCGGAATTCTGATCTCTACCGACAAATAGTAGGAACGGGATTTTATCTCTCTATTAACACTCGACCAGAGGGCCGAATGGTGTAGCGGTATACCATCCGGGCCGATCTTCCAAGTAAGGTCTGGGTAGCCTAAACATCTGCCCCACCTGGGACCGGAGGTCGCCGATTCGACTCCAGCAGGCCCTACCTTACTGAGGGAAGTTACATTGATGATGGTGGAATGTCAGGATAGCCCAAGGTTTTTTGAAATGTTTCCCTTGGGTGAGTTTCACGGACGGTAAAGTTCGTTAGGTGTGAAGGAAAAGCTGCCTATCACAGCCGTAATGATACTTGCAAATAATATCCGAGGCATGATGTTCATCACAGCTATATCATCATTGTAGCTGACTGAAGTCGACACCTGCGTGGGCCTCTAAGGCGCCAGATCGGGTGTAAGGAATCAAAAAAAAAAACGCCCGTCCAGATATATCGTACGCTGTTGGATAACTAGCATAATTATATCAAAGCCTCATCTTTCTTAAATCAGCACTAACCTTATTAAGTAGGTGATGAACATCATTTGCTTTACGGTTCAATGTCTTGCTGCGTTTTCAGGGTACCCAGACTCTACTTGGGAGAATGGCCTGGATGATGCACCGTTACACCTTCCGACCAACGTTGATGTTGACGGATCAGTTGATGTTTATTACAACCGAGCAAGTCCAAACAAACACAGTTAATTATCTAAATCTAGGGAAGAAGGCAGAGAGCACTTCTACCTAAAAAATACACTGTTTGGATCTGCGTTTATCCGTACTCAGAGCTCAGTCCTTTCTCGTGACGAGTTCTCTGTGCCTTACCTCCCGAGTCCTCATCCGAGGTTTTATCTCGCTTAAATTTCGTATTCTGAAGTCATCTCGCTTATCGTATTACAAAATACGGACACATATAGGATATCCATGCAGTACTAGCAGCCAGTATCCCTCAAGGGTTGAACCCGTAACAGTTGAGGAGTATTATGCTTGTCCGTCAGACACTATGAGTACCGGCATATAAATGTATCTAGTGTTTCTAACCACCTCTGTGCACTACCCGGGTGTCACGAAATGAGACGAAGTCATTATTAATGGATAAATTGATCACGCAGCTACAAAACGTCCAAGGGGACCGTTCTACTTATTACACCTCGCTTACTAAATGACGCTAACCGTTTTAGTTAACGAGAGTGAAACGTGACACCGGGCTCACTGATAGAAGACACTCTTGTTGAGATAGCTGTTGAGGAGAACATTAGGGGATTGAAAAACCATGGAATCAGTGATCTCGGACAATTATATGATCGAAAGATTGAATTAGGGTAATTATGGACGGAGGTCAGAAGTTTTGTAGGGTAAACGAATATATTACGTGAATACATGTAGTTTCGCGTGCTCCGTGCGCACCGCACGATTTCGCTTGCCGCTCGACGACAGGATACGACGCACCATAATGATGGAAGAGCCAACGCCACCCGCGACGTTTACACGCCTCGAAGAAGCGACAGGCGTAATGTGGGCACCAATCTATCAGCGCGACTGCACCTTTTCCCCGGACATTTTCGCTAGCGTGATGCGGCATCTGATCCGTAACCCGAATCTGCACTGCAGCCACCTCTTCCGCGCCGATGTCCATCACGACGGGCCGTTCGCAGGGATGTCGGCATCCCCGGCGCCGCCCGCCCGGATCGCGACATTTCGCGACTTTGTGCTCACCCAGTTCCTGGTGTGCACACTGGTGCCCCGGAACATCCTCGTCGATGCGCCGCTCGACGAGACTTGTCTATTTCATGAGCGACACTCACCCACGCCGACTAAAGATGTGGTGTCCTTGGTAACGTACCTTCCACATTTCGCGACCGCGGCCGAGGCGCCGTTCTACTACCCTGCCGTTCTAGGCATCGCATTCTTGCACGAGTATTCCCCCGCCACGCACGCTGGCAAAATCACCCTTTACTATTCATTCTTCCCGACCACGCCACGGTCACTGAAGCTCGAACGTGTAGCACAACATCTTCTCGACATTGTGCATAAACATGGGCAAGGAACGTTGAATGGTTATGTTAAACGAGTCCACCATGATGTCATTATCCCTCAGTCAAAAGTCCAAAATACTTATTCACGACTTAAAGCTAAATACGCACGAAAATTGATCCACGAATGGACTGAATCGACGGATCCTATGAAACATGTCTTTGAAGACTTAGGCATCGCGGCTTTTTTGATAGAATTGTGGGGCGATCTTTATCCTACTCAGGAGTTTCCCGGGTTTGTCGATATTGGTTGTGGCAATGGATTACTCGTGCACATACTTAACGAAGAAGGATATTCTGGGTGGGGATTTGATGCAAGAAAACGCAAGTCATGGTCGCAATATAGTAAACCTGATGATGAGAACTTGATAGAACTAGTTCTAGTTCCTTCAATCATTTACTCTGAACATGACTCTCAATCACAATCAATCATCGTACCAGAATCAGCAGTTACATCACGAATTAAAAAAGGAGAATCCTCGGGACATATCCAAGAAATACGCAGCCCTATCCCGCTCCAGGATAAGGATAAACAAGATGCAAATATACTCGTCCACGATGGGGTTTTTGAAAACAATCCCTTTATTATATCCAACCATGCCGATGAACTTACCTGCTGGACACCTCTCTTGGCCATTTTATCAAAGTCCCACTTCATGATGATTCCATGTTGTAGTCATGATTTCAGTGGTAACCGTTTCCGGGCACCCCCAGTGAAAGAAAAGACTGCTCCTTGCTCTGCCTATGCCTCTCTTGTCACGTGGGTCTCTCAAATTGCCCATGATTGCGGATGGAAAATTGAGAAGGAGATGCTCCGCATTCCCAGTACCCGAAACACAGCTTTAATCGGTCGTAATCGCACGCAATCGTACGAAAACATCGACCTGAAACAAATTCTAGCTACGTATGGCGGAGGAGCAGGTTGGGAAAAAAATGTCCTCAGACTAGCGCGGGGCTCAGCACGCAATCATTGATCAGTCTAATTCACGCTTGTTTAATCTACACTCCCTGACTTGAGCGATCGCTTTGTGAATGCTTAGGCAGTTGTAATATTTCAAATCCACAGCACATAACTTAGGCACGTGAAAGTGGGTCGGGTCGAAAAAATTCTTATTTTGAGGTCAGATTTCACCGCCTTGATACGGGGCTTGAATAACGTCCAATAATTGCCATTTAGCATGCCTAAATAGTGCCTCTAGGAGAATTTTCCCTTCTTATGTAGTCATACTTACTTCGCGAGATTTAGAGTTGTGCTAACCATTTAACTTAGCGGAGAGTTTCTCTTGTGTGTAATACTCAATCCGGCGTATCTAGTCCTGTACTCTACATTTTCCACGTCGTTGTAGATACCTGAGTGAAAATTATGGAAGGGGAACGTCCGTGAACGATAGTACGTGTGGGTTAGACACTCAGATTATGCTTCCTCCACGAGCCTTAGAACTTTCTCTGATTGCACGAAAATCTCTAGCAGTACTACCGAAATTAGCATCAGGCTTTTCGATCAAGTTAAGCTCTAGCACGGGGGTATAAATTGCGTACTCACATACCCGAGAACCCAAATTGTGTCAATTAAACCGCCGTTCCGAGTTCGTCAGGATTACGCCAACTTCTTTCCTTAGATTTTGATAATCAACCGATTTTACGTCAGGCCTTGCACTGGTGGCTATCATCAGTTGATCCCGCGACAGGGCATGCCGAACAAGATCGTGGAAGCGCAGTGCACGCCCTATAGGAATGTTATAAACCGCTGCATAATACTATATAGGCAAGGAGGGTGGGTTATCAGAAAGGTCTCACATGTGTAAATAAGTCAGTCGTATGTGGATCTTTTAGGCGGCGAATCAGGTGAAATAAAATCAGATTCGACATCCTAAATCTATCTATTTATGTTCAATTTCTTCCATTACCGCACTTGGAACAATGAGTGCTCTCTAGTTTGCACTCCCAGACTTTATCAAGCAGTTCACTGCGCGGAGGTTTCCGTACGTGTAAAAAAGCCAGTGAAATAATACGGTGACTCAAAAGCTACCCACAAAAGGAGACTTGTGGGGTTCGAGAAAACGGCAATTCCCGCCAGTCTCTGGAGCCTGCGTAGGGGGATTTCCCGAGCAAGTCCGATCCTTGATGCCGTTGCTCAAAGGTGTGTTCCACTACATAAATCTCCCTGAGAGAAAGGGCCGAAAGATACGGGCAGCAGTAGATGATGATATTCTTCGAAATAACTAAATCTTAAGCAGTCATTTCTTCTGTACCTTGCGTTTGTCGTCGGTCTGAGGTTAGAAGATTGACGCTCATCGAGGTGGAGTCTTACTAGGGGAGCCCGACGGCCGTGTGGGCTATTGTAGCAAGTGCAGACTGATGATCGTCTCCAAGTCTCCATGGAAGATAAAAGATCAGAGATTTATTCAGAATCATCGTCATGAGTACGACATGATCAAACGTCTCCAGACGATCGCGAGGGGCTCATCAATAGTCGTGGCGAGATCATCGATTAATATCAAACAGAAGCATCTTGTGATGTTGAGAGATCAAACTCTTCCTTCTAATGCGATGAAGTTGACCTGAAAAACTGCTTGAATTAGTAAACTTTAGACTTTGCATTTGCTCAGCTAACCAAAGTTAGACATATTTTCATTGCCCTACTATCTCACTGTCGAGGACCTGATTTTAAGTGTGATGAGGAAACCTTTGGTGAATCCCCCAAATTTATCCGGTAAAACATAGTGCGCTCACGTTGCTTTGGACGTTATACGTTACTCTCCTACTTCCTCTCTTTTCTATCCTGCATTAGCTCATCTAGTTACCCAGTCAACTGGACCTGCTTTTAGTATCCTAAGCCTAAGATCCACTGCTTTATTTTTCCTAAATATTCCAGGTCGTTCTTAATGGCCTCAAATGACTGACTGGTCTTTGGCTTTCCTCTCCCCAACTGCCCTTTTTGGCCTTAATTGAGCAGGCCAAAACTACGTGGTGTTGATGTTTTTCTGAAGAATATCCACACTGAAAGTTTTGATCGAGTTAGAGAGCTTTAGGCCTTCTTGAGATTTCAATGCTAAATTTAATGGAATCCCCCTAAGCCTGATGTTTTGTCCGGCTGTATTCTTGTGTTAGTAGAAGTTAATTACCCTCTAGCCTTCAGGATCAACCCAACTTCTCAGAATCAGGGTTTTATTCTAGTTTAGTTTGGTCAAGAATTATTTCATCCTTGGAACGCGGCGATTTTCCCCAGAGATTCTGTCCATTGCTTTTTAAATAGCCTATATTGAAGACTTATACGTGAGGGCTACTCTCACTATCATGTTGCTCGATAGATTTACTTTCAGGAAAGCTGTCTATGTTAATCTACATATAGACTGCACTTGGGTCTCAGATTCCTGCTAAATATTTTTACACCGACATACCAGTTTCGCTGGGGGGGTAAAATTAAATTCCACAGACGTAGTCGAATTTCCTTCATTGACTATAGATAATTTAGATAATTGCCTTTATAAGATACCTTATTTTGGCCCAAACTTCAGCACGTGTCTTGGCCATAAGCTCGCAAATGTTATGTTGCTGCTCTTGTTTTCAGCAATTTTCTTGAGTTTAACTTGACCATATCAGAATATTTATGACATCTAAAAATGCCATGGTTGTGGTGCTGACAAAGAAAAGGAAGAGTATTGGCGAAAGGGATGCTTCATGGAGTATTCCTAAATTAGTACATTAGCGGATTACTTACTTGGAGATTCTATCTTCTCTCGGATGATAAAAAAGTCGGAAATAAGATGAGTTTTCGCAAGGCCCTGATATTTTATGACTGATTAGTGATGCCATCAGTTTTTTGTCTTTGCCCCAAATTTTATGAATCTTGTGTTAAAGCTAAACTGCTGGGATTGTAGGCCTATGTGCCGAATTCACCGCAGTAGAATGTGAAAATCCACTACTAAACGCATGAGCAGCTGTTACATGGAAGTCCAATAGGGTACGAATTATTTTCTAGAAGTTAACCAAGAGATTTAAGAAGTTTAATTGGTTGATATGTTTTATAGGTGGCGTATCTGGATAATTGAGGTTTTCTCAGCACAATGGTGATAAACTTTTAAATTCCTACAGGTGACAGTTTAACGAGAGGCAGGCGTTCAAAAGTTTAGCCAAGGTTTTTTAGGGACCTGACTAAAATTCTGACTCGATTTGCCATCCCGTCTGAGCCAGGGACCTTATCGCTGGGCAACTTGCGCGTAGTATTTTTGATTCCCGCTTTGGTAATTGAGTTGGAGCAGTGAATCTTATCAATCAGGCTCAGCGAACTGTTAGGTTGTCGAATTCAAAAATCTTGGATACCAAATGCAGTATTGTCGTCGAATCTTTAAAGGGAGACCGAAAAAGCTCGTAGTGAAAACTTTTTTTATTCAAGGAGAGCCAATTGAACGTCATATTCTATTTTCCTGAATTCGTCAGGAGTGTTATGTGGCATAAAGTAGTATATTACAATATTTTATTGATTTTTTGAATCTCAAATTAAAGATTCAATATTCGTTGGATGAGCGGAAAGTAGTTTGGCTCGCAAATTGACTGACGAAACCACTGATAACCTCTGATGAGACGCCTTAGTCTACCTTGAGAAATGAATGTTAAGACCAGAGAACTCGGAGATATTTGAACACCTGTATCACATGGAATTTAGTTTACTTGGAGGAAATTTCTTAACAGATCATATCAGACAACCTAGGGCATTCTCATTCGAAGAGAATACACTTCCATGGCACAGTTTCTCGCGTAGAATTAAAATGTGGTATCCAAAAATATGTAACTCTTATTATTCTACGTCTTTTAGAGCCAATGAGGATAGAGGTAAACCGTGGCCAATCATCTGAGCAGTCTCAATTTTTGGTAGCTGCTTGCGATCTGCCGATTTTTCCGGGTTTATTTCAGAATAGGCCTCATTGAACCTGACAAGGAAGATACGTGTAATCTCGACACATCCTTGCGCTCAAAGTAAAGTTACTGAACCACAACACCAGCAAAATGCCAGGACTGCAGTAAGGACTAGCTGCGAAAATCGCGGCTCCTACTCTGGGCTAGCCCAATGACGTGTGAATCCGTATAGAAAAGAAGGTCGTGGATAGAGCGTCGCCACGAAATCTCTGATATGTCATGCGCGAATAGTTTTTTTGTTTGTGTTTAGATCGTGTTAGCGCTCATTCGAAACTGTGCTGTCGGGTCCGCGTACTGATGAGCTCATTCTAATGTGTGGAGTGCCCAATGGTAGCAGCGTCAAAGAGAACCTGAGGTAAATAAATTCTCGCTAACTAGAAATTATGTACAAGGAAAAACAAAGTTCCCTGTCGCAGTCTGAATTTAGTCCTAGATTATACCTACTTAAACTTCCACGACCACAGACACTGTGATTCTTTCCCACAGAACATTTTGATTCGTAAGAGACCTTCTACATTCTTGGCTTGTTCCGTCAATTCGGTCAGGGTGCGGGTGAAAGGTTTACGACTCGTGTTATAGCTATAAATTCTTCTGGAGAAAGCAAGTGTAGTAATTAAAGGTGGTGAGAGTGTCGAAATTTATGGCTCAGTAGTTCTCTGGAAAGTTTAGGCAACTGAGGAATATCTGCTGCCCAAGAATTTCGACCCAAGCAGCTCGGTGCGATAATTCCTGGCAGTAACTTTGGACTGAAGAGCATCTGGAAAGATATCGCGGCCTCTGGATTGTAGGGCACACCACGTTCAGGTACACGCAAATGAGGTTGAACTGTCGGCGTTCCCGGCGGATCCTGGGCACGTGCGATTGTGCCCCACGCACAGCGAGCGAGCCATGGTGTCATGACGATCTCTCGCGAGACCCGTCGACCACGTGTGCGTCTAAGGCAGGGGTCCTGCAGAGGGAAACGCCAAGCCTTAGCAATATTCGGCTGATAGATGCTCGTAAGGGTCGGGCAAATCAACGGCGGTATTTCTGGAGGGCCGGAGTTAGTATCTAATCGTGCATAGGCTAGCAGCGTCGTAAATACAATTGAACCTCAAGCTTGTCGGCGGACTCCGTTTTGCCCGATGCACCCAATCGTGACATTTCAGGCCAGTCGATAATTGGAATCTCTCTCCTCAATGGGGTGAATGAGTAAACAAGTGCTGCGATCGTCCCTGTCTGAAAATGAATCGCTTGTTCAATGATCGTGCGTGCATCAATAAGCTTACCAATTTCTCAAACTTACTGGATTCAGACAGTGAGACAACATTTAAGATGGGCCGGTCCGTCAACGCCGCCCGCCAAAATATCCACTCATAGAATGAGATTACTCAGCAGCTCGGCCGCCCTGCAACCCTTGGTAGCCGCTTTAAGAGTAGACATTTAACTATGTACTGACCAGACGAGATTTGAAAGAGAAATACCTTTACCATACGACAGGGGACCTTGATAGACGAGAGAAATAAGGAAGTTTATCCGAAAAATTGCACTTTCAGGTCGGACAACACCGGACGCACGCTAGGGCGCCCATCACTTACCGGGGCCTCTCCGCTGAACTAGGCGAAGAAAGCCACACTCCTACAACAGCTCACTTGACGCCCGCCACTGCTCACAATTATGGAGCCTATCCACAAGTGTATCCCCATGCCGCGAAAATCGTATCGGCCCGTCCCCCTGTGCAGCGCACAGAAAGAGTGGCGTTTCCAGGCTAAAAACTTATCGTGCGTACACCACTAAGTTTGTTACTGCAGGATCGTGGCTCACTCACGCGCATACCCATCTCATGACCCATGCTGCCGCGCGCCACCGGGCCAGATGAGACGGCAGCGGTGGCGGCGGCGGCAGTACTGCATGCGCAGCGCGCGGCGCAACGTGGACGAAGCCAAATTTCCGATGGGCGCTGTGCAAAAGTTGGTTGGACAAACCTTGTAATGGATAGATCTGCCCATTAACGTTGTTCCTGTTAATTGACGATGTGTCACCGGTGGCTTGCTAATTACGCAGCGGGCCTTGCCACAATCTGCATGCGGCTCATTTTTCATTGGTGATAGCTATTTTTTTCTATGTATTTCATCATGGGATCTAGTTACCGTCTTAATTCAGCTAGACCGATATGGTTGAGTAAGACCCCTAACTAAATGGATTCGAGCTCTTCACTACGCTTTTCAAGAGGATCGAATGAAAGGTTTGAACAGATAAAAAGAATATATCCTGAACTTGAGTAATGCTTACTTTCACTCCTGCGATCCTATGCGATCCGTTCCGTTCTCGGCATACCGTTGCCGGGAAGATGCATCTGATTAAGTATATGACTGAATGTTCTCCCCGTGCCGTTCTGTTAAGCTAGCGCAAACGTCGTCTCATGATCCTGGTTATATATATACGTGCCCTGCTTTTGGTATCTCGCCATACCATAAATGGAATAACTTGATAGAGCTGTTGACTAGCTAACTAGAATACAGGATTATGGTAGAAAGTTTACAAGTATCATATCTTATCAGAAGGTTCATACCATCTATGGAACTTACTACATGTGCTCTTGCTTAGCTCATCTGCTATTGACTCACTCATGACTACGTGGTACTTACAAAAATGTTTGGTCACTATTTTCTTTCGTTTTATTATCCAGAAGAGAATTTTGGAATGTGGTTAATTACTAGTGCCATCGATTTCTATGGCTGTAGAATTAATTAAAAAAGCTTTTCCGAAGTCTAGGAAATTCTTAAGAACCAGGTCCTCATTGTGTCCGGGAGCTTATTCACAACTCTTAATTTTCAACTTCCTTGTCAAGGGATATCCGGAAATCAGCCAATAGGATATTAGATGTTTAGAGTTTTGCGGCATTGCTATATCACAGCTTGCCTGTACCACATAGAATATCCGGTGGTTTGGATCAAACGGTATGAGGGGTTTATTGCAAAAACTTTAAGCAAATGTAGGATAAACTTTCGCGATATCTTTTGATATCAGAGTTGTTATTCGTGTATTCATCTTGGGGAAAACATGCCACTAATAATTGATTCACCGTTCTGTTCTATAGATTAATGATGCTCTTTCATGATTGATGCCTGAACAGGCCCTAAATAATTTCCTGGTACATGTATGACACAATTGAAACCGCGCAGGGGATGAGTGTTTCATACCCAGTTTAAGCCCATATGTAAGCAATTCGCTTAAAGTAAATCGTCTCCAGGAAAAAAATAACCAGGATTACATCAGACACCTTACTTGGACATGGATGTGACCATAGCATCGAGATAAAAGATTGTTTTCATTCAAATTTCTAGATTTGGTCAATGACGCTGCTCGGCCCGTTGCGTGTCGCAGGCTAGTCCCAGTGATACATGTCAGGCAGCCAAGGGCATATGCGCATGACATTCCAGCCCGACGAAATTTGATCTTGCTAGCCCCTGTAGCCTACGACAAGGATAAACCGACAAGGGTCAGATGACAAGGTCAGATGACAAGGATAAAAGTAAACCTATGACTTGGCATGAGTCCAACTGAATGGGTACTGGTAGGAAGCTCACGGCTAGATTAAGAAACGATTATCATCCGCTACGCCCCAAATTGGCTCCCATGACCAATGAAAGAATTCTAAGCTGAGATATCGACAAGGATGTGAGGCGGTCAGGGCATTCTTCGTCTCATTCCGTCGTCGTCAACTTGAGTTGTTGACAGCAACACATGGAACTGGATCAAGGATCGTAGAGCATGAGCAATTCCTTCGTTCCGCGCCGCTCTTGTGAAACGGCAAAAATAAATAAACACGAGTGGACACCGAGAATTTAACTTAATCCCATGACTTTTCTTTATTAACGCCAGGCGGTGTACAGAGAGGGCTAAGACCATATCGTTTGAATGCACGATGCGTTGTCGCTGACCTGCTTTTAAAAAAAGTTCCTGTATGTGACGCGCCACTCTTCATCAAGGATAAATAAAGAGAAAGAGAGGACATGTACGCTTTTCTGTCCTTGACACTGCTGGGGCAAGACAAGGGTAAATAGAGAGATTCCAGCTTTTACCCTTGGTACAGTAAGATCCGATAAGATTTCTCGGCGATTTTCGCAATGCGAACAAGCCTCTCTTTTTTTCTGTTATAAAATTAAAGCGTACATATATTCAGCCAACTAGCTATGACAAAAAACAATGAACCATGTATGGATAACAAAAAGTTTCGAAAAAAAGTATTTACCTGTTTAGTACTACGAGGTATACTCAATATCAATTTTTGGTGGTATATGTTGATGATAGTCAGTTGACCTCAGAATGTGTTTGGATTGGAGAAAATAAAACCTGGGGTGATGATGTTTCAGGGTAATAATCCCTATCCTGTCAAGTTCTCTTCGGCATTGCCATTATAAGAAATTAGAATAATAATCATGTATCGCTCTCCAATTATTTGTAAGAGGCGTTCGCAATAGATACCCCAAGTAATAGCCTTTAGGCGGTCTACGAATAGCAGAATCTTCAGGATGGAGATAAGACTCAGTATGGTAGCGATAAGTACTAGAAAAGATATCAGAATCACCAGCAGATCGGTAACCAAAGATTTAGTAGCTCAGTTTTTGTCGAGGAAATGCTGTAATTAGTTGATAGAAAATCGATGTGTTAGTGAAGAAGGACTTGGAATGGATACATGCAGCTAACTGCTGAAATCACCTCCAGTTCGATCGTTCTCTTTCGCACTTGCTTTATGAGGTATATCACTTAATACCGGAAGATGCTGGAAAGAGCGGGCGGCATGATGCAGTACATGTACATATACATGAACGTACGTGTATCTATTGGACTGGCATTTGATTAGGTCTGATAAGATCGAATTTTGGAATGATTGTTAATTTGATTAGCGGCTATTGATAAAGTTGTCGGTAAATCCAGCACACCTTATGAGTATGTATACTGTTGATCATTCATTTACTACGGACTATTCATTTTGAACGCTCTAGCTCAACACTGCCTTCTCTTTTGAGCATCTGGCAAGAATCGAATGGGTGTAGTCTAAGTGGATCATAACTTTCGTAGTTAATGAGTATCCTAAGCGTTACGACAAGACGACCAAGATTGAATTGATTTGTGAATCTGAGAATTGAGCTTCCTGACTTGATCCAAAAGAGCCTTAAACGAGATGAGGGCCTGTCTGATATTAGAATTGATTCAGTCAAATTAGCTAAATGATAAAAAGCATGCCTAGTAAGCCGTGTGATTCATAATTGCAAAAGAAACTTAATTGTTTGATAAGCTTGAACTTTACCTTCGTTGGATGATGTGAGCATACAAGCAGCTTTGGGTGATACTTTATCGCTTGTTCAATGATACCCACCCTTAACCTAGCTCGGTAGTTCTATGTTGCAGTTCCAAGAACAAGGTAAGATTGCAACATCGCGCTTCGTCCCGGATAAACCTTGTAGGCTCCCCGTAATTTTTTCTACATGTATTATTTTTCATACCCGGTCGGTTACTGAATTATCGAATTCGAAGCAACCAACCAACCATATCATTAGTTATTTTAGTTATTTTATTTTTTAATATTTATTGACCTCTGATTGGGTCAAATTTGTGAATTTAAATTCTTGGCCTTTTAATTGGTGAGCGCTGTCGTTCTAGCCTTCACTCGCTCACCTTCGCTTAGTAATAAAAAATCAGCACGCAACCAAGGCCCGTACCTAACCTGCTCAGACCCGCCCCGTCTGCCGGCATAAGTTCGTTTTGCAGAAGACCAGATCGTTTCCTTTCTCCGTGCTTTTTTAACACTTGGAGGGGAGGGGGGTCAAACCCTAGTATAGATCTCACGATGTTTATATGTGTAATAACATGTTATAATAATATGTTGATAATATTGATGACGATAGTGACGATAGTGATGAGTGTGATGATTGTAATAATGATAACTTGATCACCTGTTTTTAATTCGTGAAACCTTCTCATGTCTTTTGACAATTTCCCTCGATAATATACGTGGTGTAGCTAGCAACGTACAGGAAAACAACCCAGTGACTTTTCATCTCTTTTATCAATTGAATGTCACGAGCGACACAACAAGGAGAGCACGGGATCGCCCTAAGGCGCCTGCAAGTTGCGACAAGGGGTGAAAACCTAGAAATGAACCCTGAAGAGAACCCCAGAACTTTCGTAATACTACATTAGAGGCACTAAAAAAAAACTATCCAATTTATTGCTGAAAAACTATCAATAACGACACTATTGCTGTCACTATACCATACACATCCTACTCCTTATTACATGCAATCAAGGATAATCTGGTAACCCCTCTCCTATCCGACTCCAGACAAGAAAACTTCGATTCTTTCCCGAAAGCTTCCTTCAACAACCCCTCACTCCCCTTATCCCTTCCAATATCGCTCGTCCTTCCTCGGCTCGTCTTTCCTCGGCTCATCGTCATCTTGTAACCAACCCACTTATTTTTCAACTCTTACCCTTCTTCTGCCTCTTTGTTTCTGTTAGACTCCCTCTTGCTATCCATTGCACTCTGTATCTTCCCTTTCTCGTCTTAACTAGCTTTCAACTACGGCCCGCCACAATTTCCTGGGTTCCAAAAAATTGATTGGACGTCTAGAACTTCATTATTCGCCACGACTTCCTCCGCGCGAAAGGGCGCATCGCATCGCATCGCACCGCATCGTACATCACCCCGCATCCCGCCTTTACAGGTCGCAGCAGAGAAAAGAGTTTCCCCATTCCTTTCTGAGCCCTTGTCAACGGGGGCAAAGATTACGCATGTGCTCTCCTTAGATTATATTTGTCCCGACAGCACCAAGGCATCCTAAAAATATTATAAGCAGTAAATTCTAGTGCCAAACATATATCAGAAGCAACTCCATTTTTCTCATATTAAATTTGCTAATCATTTTACGCCGGCAAATTATTACGAAATCTGGACCTCGGTCTAGGAATGAAGTGTCTTAGTGTCACGAGTACGAAGTTGAAATCAATAGGAGAGAACTGAAATTTTTAGAAGACTGCACTGGTTTAGCCTCAATCCACACATTCTCACAAGCCAAGGTGATCTACAACACTACATTCCTAGCGTTTACAAAGCTCAACTTAACGTGATAATATTTTTATCGAGCGGACCGTCGGAGAACGGCTGCCCCCGGATAGCAGCTCCAGAATCGAACTTTTCACTACGTTTGTGTCTTAGGTGGCAAGAAAAATAAACAGCAACAGGGACAATCAGGAAAGCAGCTTGGTCTAGTGGGTGCTCAGACCTCAGGATTACATACAAGATAATTTTCGCGTGTTTTGATACTTAGCAGATCCAAACGACCCTATCAAATAGGCCCTGGTGGAGTCGGAACTGTTTTGCCCGAGTAACAGTTCCAGCTCTAAATATTAGGGCGGCGCCCGTCATTCCTTAACTTGAAACCCTATACGTGATTGCTTTGCGCGTATTGCCACTGCTTATCCTTTGCCTATTTGATCCAGACACTGGGCCACGGGAGAGGAAGGAGCGAGGCGTCTTCCTGTTCCGAGGCTTTCAGTTCATCATCTGGCGCTATTCGGCTGTAAGCGACAAATTGGAGAGGAAGTTACGTCGAACTTTTTAAAACCCAGTGAACTTCGTTCTTTTCTTCAAGTTCACATCTTGCTGCATAATCTGCACAAATTTCACTCAGCTTCAAATAACCCAGGCTTCTCAATCGTCAACTATATCCCCCGTTGTCACCCTGGCAGCCTATTTTTCCCTCATGTCCTTCCGCGATCATACTCCTGGTTATCCACCACCGCAAGCTGAGTCTCAGTATCCTCCTCCGCCGGGTGAAGAAGACAGCCGAGCTCGATATTATCATCGCCGTGAGTCATCAAGCGGTAGGTCTGTAACTCTTCCGTCTATAGTGCCTTACGAACATGGATACCCATCGCAACCACAAGGATACGCCCAAGATCCAAGGATTTATTCAGCAGAATCTTTTCGACAGCCATCGACTCCTGGCTTACCACAGGAATACGGCCGTGGTGGAGCACAGCCAATGTCGTTTGCCCAGTCAGCTCCAAGACAGCGAACGGCGATTGCTTGTAGGTATTGTAGGAGACGCAAGGTGAGCCGAAACTTTATCTGTGAAACTGACTTCGTTGCTATGACGAATTCCACGCGTCAAGACATGGCTCTACTACCTATTCTGGGTTCATGTCTCGCATGTATCTTGTGTCCCCATGGTTAACCGTTCGTCAGATCCGTTGTTCCGGTTTCGATCAAAATCCCGAAGGCCGCTGCGTAAATTGCCAGCGTTTTCAGCAAGAATGTATATTTACGCCCGTTTCATCTCAAGCTCAAGCTTTCGTTCCTGCGCATGCCGTCTATCCAGCGATGCGAAATGTTGGACCTGATGGTCGCTCTAGGCTAATGTACCCGCAAGGAGCACCTTTATATGGGGCACATGGCCAGCCTTTACCAGCTCCACAAGTACAGCAAGTCACACCTTATGATTATCCTGCCCCTTCACCAACTGGATCATACAGCTCTTACGCTGGTGATGACCATAACTCTCAACCTCCACCTGATCTGAATCGCAAACGAGCAAAGCCAGATGTACATCCAAATATTCTTCCACATCCGGGTTATGGACAAATCCCTTACCCCCGTGCAGGGCCGATTGATGATGATCTTCGCCTCCCACCTGTCACCCCAACAGCATCTTCATCGATTCCAAGTTTTCCTAGATCATCTCACTCGCCTCACACAAATCTTCACCCACATCAAACATCAAGTTTACCATTTATGTCGCGAACGCCGCCGTCACGCCCTAGTCAAGGCGATGGCAGAGTGGATCCAATGAGTATAGGCAACATCATGGAGCGGCGACCGGACATAGAAATTGATCGGAGTATGCTAGGTCGCTTGAATCGCAAAGGCCAATAAATTCCAGCAGCATCTACCAGCGAGCGAGGTATCTATCCGTTGTCTTCCTGTCTTCTCCTCGGAACATAGAGCCCAGACCTCACCCAAAGTGTATGATCACTTGTCTGGTACACGTGATCAGAATTCTGTATATAAACTCTTCTTCTTCGGTGCTTACTCCTCTATTGTTTTACCAGGTATATGATATGGGAACATACTTGTGAGAGGTAGCTAAGATAGGTTTATGGGACCTAGATAAAATAAAGATAATTGAGTATGTATATATGTAGATAAAATAGAACTGATACTGTACATGACGGCGACCTGCAGCCTACTTATACCCACAAACCGTCCGTGCGTCAATGGTGCAAACAGAGCAATCTCACAAACCCGTGAGTGTCGTACCTCGCCTAATGCATTCAGACACTCTAGCCCGACTGCCACAGTATCATCCCTTCCATGGCCTGCTGATCTGCTCTTGCCGGTTCTGTCATGCCCACCGATGCTAAGCACAAAACTTCTTATGTCGGTAACGACCATTACTTAGCTTCTTAATAGATTGCTACAGGTGACTTAACTTTTGTAAGTGCATCAGCAAGCTGAAGATTGGATGGGACATAGGTGACAGATATTTTCCCAGTCTGATGCTATTCTCGGCAATAGAAGTTCTTAAGTGCAATGTGCTTAGAGCATTTGTGGTTGTCATGGTTCTTGATTAGTGAGATAGCTGATTGATTGTCAACATGGAGGTTGGTGCATGCTGCTCCTTCTATGCTGTTGGTGAAACCTAACTTTCGATTAGTGACTTTACCCATTAGAGCTAGCGGCAGGTTTCAGTTGTTGCTAAGTATTCTGCCTCGGTGGTAGACAAGACGACTTCTCGTTGCAAATGCGATTTCCAGCTAATTGGACCTGATGACAGTCTGATTAGCATTCCCGACGTAGATCTGCTAGTAGATGGATCAGCTGCGAAGTCTGCATCGCTATATGCTTCAAGGATGGACTTTTGGGCGTTTCTGGAGAACGTCAACCCTTGATCAGGGTCCTTGGCAATATACTGGAGCATTCTGCGTGCTGCATGTGCGTGCTCCTCCGATGGGTTAGTTACGAATCTAGCAAGGTGATAGACTGCAAATTCAATATCTGGCTGGTCTTGTGTTGTTAGAGAGATATTGGAGTCCTCCGATGCAAGAGTTATATTCTGTTTTCTCTTGTTGTGTGCACTGCATATTGTTTGGTTCCAACATGCGTTCCATGGGCGTATTAGCAGGCTTGCAGTCCGAGAGACCGTGTCTGTTCAGCAGTGTGCGCGTGTATTGACCTTGAGAGAGTTTGAGAATATCAGGGGATTGACTGATCTCTATGCCGAGGACAAGATCCGTATTAACAGTCTTGAGGTTAAATTTACGATATAATGCACTCATTAGTAGGTCTATATTTGACTGATGTGGACTCACTACTTGAAAGTCGTCAACATGCATCAGTACAAAAAGATCCTTTTTGCTGTTAGTGTAGAGACAAATGTCAGATGTGGTGGGGAGTAGACCCAGCTGGGCGAGCGTTGACTAGGCGTCATCATACCACAATGCCGCTGCTTGTTTGAGTCCATAAAGGCCTTTGCAGAGTCGGATAACATAGCCATCTTTCTCGTATCCTTTTGAAAGTTCCATAAATAAGTCTATGTTGAGGTCAGGGTTAAGAAATGCAGTTGGTACGTCACCTTGTTTTCTATGCCAGCCTAGTTGATGTACAAGAACGAGAATTATTCGTCCCGTTTCAGATCTAGGTGTGGGAGCGAAGTTTTCATGGTAGTCTATGCCGTGCCGCTGAGTAAAGCCCTTGGCTGTGCAGCGAGCCTTATATTTTTCTATGTCGCCGTTGGCGAGAAACTTCTTTTTAAATACCCATTTGCATTTCATGGGCTTGCGGCCTTTGAGTAGTTGCGAGTGTGGAATTATCCGTATTGCTTCCTTTTGTTTCAGAGATTGAAATTCTTCTTCGGCTGCTCTTTTCCAATGCGAGGCTTCTGCGCTGGTCATTACTTCGTCCCATGTTTGTGGGTCAGTTGATGCTTGTGCCGTCATGCCATGGTGTAGACGGTAATAGTCAACACGCTTGACTGTTCTTCCTCGCTTTGACCTAGTGATACCGTCATCTGGTGAATGTGGACGTTTGACACCAGCTACTGGCTATATTGGGTGCTAGCCAGTCATGACTTGATCATAGGATTCGTCTTCCTCGGTCAACTCTGCTTCAACATTCGACACTT
This sequence comes from Podosphaera leucotricha, assembly GCA_013170925.1. Lineage (NCBI taxonomy): Eukaryota > Fungi > Ascomycota > Leotiomycetes > Helotiales > Erysiphaceae > Podosphaera > Podosphaera leucotricha. The sequence continues at coordinate 5,623 of JAATOF010001682.1, read as the reverse complement.
CCTCGTTAGATATCTCCCTCTGATCATCAAGTTCGTGATTTGATTGTATCCTCAGGATGTACAATTATGACAGAGTGATTTGGTGTGAGAGGAGGATGCTCCCTCTGACTATCTGGATGGTTTGGGTGAGATGCAAACGTCTGGGTAACGAGTGGCTCAGGCTGAGGTGGTTGATTATTGCTTGTATGTTCATATGAAGGGAATGTCTGCTGATGAGAAGTTGATTCTGAAAAGATGGAATCGATATTTGACCAGTAACTCGTTGTACTTTGGCGCTCAATTGAGTTCAACTCATCTCCAAAAACTATATCTTCATTAAATGTTGCGTGGGGGGTTGTGCATTCGGACCATTTCGAACATTAAACTGGAGTCCAATGGGGATAGTAGATGAGGAAGTTTATTAGTATTCTTCTGAAATCCTATGAACCAACCCATGCCTGCTCTGGTTCAAACTTGTCTGGTTTTAGATCGATAAGCTTTTATGCACGACATCCAAAACGTGGGAGATTAGTTAGATCAATTTGGCTTGGATGGGGCTGCTTCAAACCTTGAAGGAAACTCAACAAGGGTACTGACTTGGTGCGTAGGCAGTAAAGGCGGTTGGTGACAAAGCAGACATGCTCAACAGCCCATGGCCAGTAGCAAGCAGGCATTCTAGCGTCGATGAGCATGGATCTAGCTCTCCTTAGAATGACCTTGTTGGATGCTTCAGATGCGCCGTTCTGCTCTGGCGTATGTGGAGCAGATACGTCTGTTCTGATCCCGTATTGATCACAGTACGTCTTTATGCGGAGGAATTCTGAGCCTCAATCTATAAAAATGGTGCGGACTCTTTTACCGTATTGATGGAACTGGAATTCGGCCCACTTGACTAGTTGGGGTGCGATTTGATCCTTAGTCGATGTAGAGATGGCCCATCTCATCCGTGATCTTGCGTCAGTAACGACGACAACATATTAATGCCCGTTACATGCTGTTGTTAGTTTTCCGACGGTGTCAATGAATACCTCATCAAGGGGCTCGAATGGTGTTGGCCTTGGCTCACGTGAGACATAGCGCTGAGCTTTGCTAAGGTGGCAGGTTTCGCAGGTTGTTAACTCACCAGTGTCTAAACCTTCCATGCCTTTGGAGCATTGCGATGTCTTTTTCAAAATTTTCTGCCCCGTGTGACTGAGTCGCTGATGCCATCGCTGAGCGCTGGATGTTTTTTTGAGACTCTTGCAATACCTGGTGCTGCAATATGGGAAAAAGTTGAGGGGCGAATGAGTGGATGAATGTAATAGACATCATTTTTGCGGGTAAGTTTAGCGACAGGGATGTCTTCGTCGTCGACTCCTTTTCAGATTAGTGTTTGCATATACAAGGGGTCAGAAAACTAGGTGGGTAATTCACAAGTCAAGAGGGCATCAACGTAACGGAATCAATCGTGGTACGCGCGAAAGTCTCCGTGTCCAGTCCGGCACTGAATAAGATACCTGGGATTTTGGCAAGGGAGTCGTAGCTCTTCGGGGGGGTTCTTTGGGAAGGGCATCCTTAATTTACAATAGGTAGGAGGGGCATGATTTTGCCACCACGCGGAGGTCAGGTCCCAAATATGCTGTTTCGCCTTTGATCGGGTTACAACGACAAATGTTATCTAATATTTAAGGAATATTATAATCTCCCGCTAAAAGAAGAGCACAACGTGACCTAAGCGAGATCGCCTCTCAGCATGGAAAAGTCCCCACCCCACGTAATGCAACAAAGTAATCTATCGTACACCAAATTCAACGTGAAATAATCATTTTCGTTTCGAATCATGCAGAACCGTGAGGAAAAAAACCAGCTAGCCCTTAATGATCTGGAGAGACAGGTAAAGCGTATGGCATTGATCATAGTGTCTTGTATAGACGGATGAAGAAACTCATCAGCACCCGTAAAGAAGCCCGCTCTAATCAGCTAAAACTTTCTCCCGTACAAGATGAATTGGTAAATTGGGTAATTAATTTATAGGCTTGTGGGTATCCAGTTACGTTCAATCAGTTAAGGGATCTGGTAAGGCTTATATTCGTCAAGAATGGTGAAGAAAAATGTGGAAAACACTGAATAACACGATTTTTGTTAAGAAATCCAGCGATAAAATCAAAAATAGGTCAAAAGCTTGATCATAAGCGAGCAAATGAGCCCTCGATCGATGCTTTAGAGATTTGATTCGGCCAGTTTAAGGAATTTGTTGACTTGCACAAAATTGAGCCAGAAAATATGGGGCATATGGATGAAAATGGATGGTGTTTGGACATCACAGATACTCAGAGGATCATCGGAGTGACTTGCACCAAATGCTCAAGCAAAACGAGTCCAGAATCAAGGGAGTGAGTCTCTTCTATCGAAGCCGTATCTGCAGCCACCTAAAAACTGTCGCCATTGATCATTGTGGCCGGAAAAGCTTGCCGAACAATCTGATGGTTTCCCACAAAAGATAATCCAAACTTGCATTCCACGACTTCAGACAACGCCGGGACGTCGAATGAGATACCTTGGAAGTGGGTACGTCCGATGTTGATTCCCCCGACTCACAGTGAGGGTACAAGTCGGGCATGGCAGTCGGTGCACCATCGAATTCATGATGGAATGTCCGAAAGATCATATCTGGCCCTTCGACTAGATCCCCGCATTCGAGCCACATTCTTCAGCTGCCACGTACTTGATTTGGGTGTTTTCTCGTCCCTCGAGCGAACCTACCGAAAAGAACTGGCACATATTGCTCACTACGACGACGCTGCGGATGTGCAGACTCGTCGGCTACTTTTCAACAAGGTATCGAAGTATATGGACAAAATTACGATACAGCTGGCACAGTAGAATGCCACCATTGAGAACCCGACAGCTATCATTAGCGATATTAACGTAAGAAAGTCTAGGAAAGTAAAGGTTGACTGTAATAATCTATTCGCGAACGTTGATTCAATCCAAGCGGCTCAACAGTGAATTGGCTGCAAAGTCGCGTAAATTTGATCAAGAAGCTGAGAAAATGGCATGAACGATTGTATTATAGTATTTGACCTAATTAGTGGCCGTTATGTCGATAGGGAATAGGTTCTAATACTCGCGAAAAGTTGATGCATTACGGGGATGGGGACCTAAAGGAAGCCCTTTTACGCCCTGATGTTTCACGTTTGCAGTCTCACCTGACATTACGCTCGAACAAGTCCAGCTCGATTACTTTTGATTAAAATAAGAACATAAGAAAGTTTCCAAAAACAAAACCGTGATTCCAGTTCGGAGTTTAAGTTTTTTGCTTTGCGAAATGGCGTTCAATTTAGAACGATGTATGACGGATGGTGGTAGTTATGTCTCACATATATAATGATATTTTCTCGGAATAAAAACCGATCTGTGCATAAAATGGCGCATAACAGCGAGCGATATACGGTACGCAACATGTTCCAATATGATGAATGATCTCTTAAGTTCAAAAGTTTCCGAACGAAATATGATTTCTGAACGAGGCTAATTTTTGTTGTCGTTTCCTCATTCACGTTGTTGGGGGCGTTCTTCGGTCGGAGTGAACCAATACAACGAACGATCCGGTGTTCCTCCATAACGAGCATATGGCACGAGGAAAATGCATCGCCTGCTAGCAAGTTGCAAGCCAGTCCCCTTTAATCTTAATCAAAATCCCTCTCTCAGAAATAAGTCGTGTAGGGAAGCTATGTCAGCAAACATGGCATTCTTTAGATGTAGATTTCGATGAAGATTGGCGCATGTCGCTGTTGAGGGGATATTTTTCTTTGTAAGCACATTAGGATCTAAAACTTGTAGATTTCTTTGAGAAATTTATTGAAATTTTGAAGTAGCGTTTACTGTTCTATCTCTAATGATTAGAGAAAATTGTAGAAGGATGCTTATATAGTCTCCAAGTTAGCGGCATAGTATGATGGTTGTGAAGACGCAGGTTTCCTTTGATTCGCTTGTTAAAGTTGATGTAATCCTGATGCAAAGCCGTACGCTGAGAACCTTGAAGATCCCGCCAGGAAGCTCTGAGATCCCAGATGAAGGTTGTCTCTGCAGGAACTATGAAATCATTGATAATATCAAGATGATAATTCAATATTCATATATAGTATGAAACGTGAATAGCGTAACTGAATTTTCAGAGTTTACTTCAGTAACAACGGCCGAAAAATAAGGCTGTTGTTAACAGTAATTCGATCCATTTTGCTTCGATCCTAAATTGTACACAACAAAGTTACATACCGCAGTTCATCCTGTGAGCAGTACAGATAGTGGGTTGGCACAGAGGAGAGAGCTTTGCTGGATGCCTTCCTGTCTTTCTTTTGGAATATTTGATCGGGTTTGATTTTTCTCGACTTCATCAAATTTGACGTCAATCGATTTAAGTCATTAGTAAGTTAGGGCCAAATGCCTCAGTCGCATATCCCTTTTGTCATATTAATGTGATACGTCAAGAGACTTTCTAGGCCCATAATGTGGCTTTTAGATGATTTCCATTGCTGTTTCAATAGTTTGTGCTAGCTTGTATCAGCCTTCCTAGCATCGTAGATTCAAAATGACCTGCTCAACAACTCGGGGCGGTTGAAGCAGTGGAGCATATCGTACTTTATTTAATCTGCGCCAATGTAATTTACCAATTCTCATGGTGTTAAACACTAGAATTAATTCCGCAGTTTCTACTGCTAAGACCTGTACCGGTTAACGAACTTATAGGCCCATAGTTTGAAATAGATGTGAGCACGGCAAGAGGTATATATTTCACTATCACATTCAATGATCTCAGGGTGCTGCTGTAATCTGGGATTTAAAGGTGGCCATTTAAATGAAAACTGAATATAGCCTCAATAATAGACAATTCAAGACAACCAGTGTCTTCGCAGAGAACGTTTGAAGGCTATAATATTACCTTTGATTGAAAATAAGTTTCGATTCTTGGAATACCATCTATAATAGTTCTATTGTTCTCGTAGTCAGAAGAAAAGAATCAGGTCTACTATCGAAATCTGTGCCTATGTATAGTAATTTCTCACTTATTTTCAATTTATTTTTGCCGGGAAGCTGGTTGATATCTCATGTATAATGACTGCAAAAAGGTATCGGATAAAAAAGGAATCAGAGTTTTTAATTTGGTTTTATAATGAGTATCGATTGCACCCTTTAAGGAAAACTGCTACGGGTACAATTCCTGCTTTAGCTGTAACGGAAGGCGTCACCTTTTCTAGAGACGTGAGATGAATAATTGTGCCGTTTTATGCCTATAGACATGAGGTCTGATTGAAGTTTTGAAGGTTTGAGGATTCAGTGCCGCTGTTGATATCAAATATTGAAGGATTTGATATAATATCACTTTGAACTATTCAGAAAGTTGGTACGCTAAGGCACCGGGATATCGATCACCACGGTATATCGATCACTTTCGTAGAGCATCTCCTTAACTTTAAATCCACATAACATCAACAAAAGCGCTTCAACATGGATAATCGTGAATCCCTCATGCAAAAATGTATCGCTGATTTGAATTCCGGTATTTATAAAAGCTAGCGTGCTGCTGCTATTGCATATAACCTTCCTCAATCAACTGTCTCCAACCGTATCAATGGGACAAGTAATTCTCGCAAATCTCATATTT
>JAATOF010001674.1:0-10877 GCA_013170925.1 Podosphaera leucotricha | reverse complement strand
CGCGTATATTAGTAGAGCTTTCCTTAGTCGATAGAGAAGTAAGAGAAGAACAATCCAGTCTGTACAATTTCATAGCTTTACTACTCGAGTAGAGACGTGAGATATCCTGTATATCCAACAGTATTTTATAAAATTTCTAAAACTCGCTTTGTCAACCCAGCACGAGACCGTGGCTTTCATGCAAACGTAACGAGCGCCTTGTTTACATGATATCAATGAAATTTATATCGGGTAATTGTGCTGGCCAGGCCATCGCTTTGAGCTGTGGCGATTCGAGCCAATTTTGCGTCTATTAGAAGGTGTGATTTGAATTATAATCTTGCTGAAAGACGATGTCTTGCTTCTGCATGCATATGCCATCCATACCTTCCCAGGATCAAGAGCAAAAATGTTTCTGGAATGTGATATACTGATCACTATCCATTTTCCTCTATATTTACTACATGTATGTGTGTTCTCCCAATGCCGATCTTGGTCATGCATCCTTAGATCATGTCAGGCGCCGTTCTCGGGAGCGCGGGGCGAAGTCTGACAATGACGACTGGGGATAAGGGAATGCGAGGAGGAACGTGATGCGCGTTCGGGTCTGAGGGCGACTAGGAGGAGCACGAGGGGCACTCGGGGGGGACAATAACCAAGAGGTGACGGAGGGTCACTAAGGAGACAGGAGGACGAAGGTCAAGTTTGTCAAGATTACAACTAATCCTAAAGACGGTAAACATAGCGTGAAGCTTAAGGAGTCTAGGGAGCAAATTATTTAAATACATAAGGAAAACCCGAAGCGAAATGAGATGATACTAACACCAACTTCTGAGCCTGAGGCATCTAGTCTGGAGAATGCTGACAGATCATAATATTTCTCCCATTAATCTTAGAGTAACGTCCCGCACGGAATTTTCGACCTAACTGCTTGGTTATTGGTCTTCTTGATCATCATGAGTCTTCATTCTGAAACGCAGCTTCAATATGGCCTTCTTTGCAATACTGCTGGCAATCTAAGCTGTCTGCTCCTTCTAAATCTCCTTAGATGCCTGATTTCATCCTTCCTTATAAACCTTGCATTAGTCTGAGGCTTGAAGTGCCTCATTTTTTCAAGCTTTCAAATCACCAACTGTCTGTTGACAGATGTCTACCTGATGTTCTAGCCCTGCAATTGTTGGAAATTCCGACTTCTGGCATTCCTACAGGATCGTCATAGGTTCGTCCTAGGCTCCCGAAACGAACAATCAGTCTCGTATTGAGTCATCAGTGACCGTTTCAAGGGTGGTTTGTGGGGGGACAAGACGGCGTTTCTACCTGTATGTGATATCCCCTACGAACCTGGAGTTTATCTTCAGAGCCAACAGAAACACGCATTACTTGGTCAAGGAGGAAAAGTCACCCACATGAGTTTCCGGAGCGTACTCAGTTCCCGTTATGGCGGGGATGGATTCGACTAAGTTGGCTTCGTTTGCTACGATGAATTCTCACAGTTGACAGATATCCTGACATTATACTGTCTCCCGAGGAAAGACCACCGCTATCTGAGCGCTGGCGGTGTCGGTATAAGGAGGATATCTGGACTACGGGAAATTAGGCAGATACAGATGGGGATACGCACCTCGTGTGTCTAGGCCTCGCCTGGCTAGGGTTGCAGGGTTTTGAGATATCTTCCCGCATACATAGTTTCCTCTGCTGCTCTTTTTATTTATTTATATCGAGCAGAAGGTTCTGTAGAAAAGGTGGTTGAATTCTACGGGTAATTACCGAGTCGAATGGCTACTCGTCATGGGTCAATGTATCTATGATCTTAGGTTCGTGGCAAAAGGGGGTAGGAGCACTATAAAAGGTGTGGCTTGGGCCCTAGTGTTATAAGAATAGTCTTAGACTCAAGATAGCCCGAACAAACTAAAAACAATCAATCCTAAGCGCAGACACACGTGTGAAGGGAAGAGATGAATGCTGGAGGACTGAGGAGTGAGTCTTCGATAAGGTTTGCGGTTTTTTAAGGTTCATCGCGTTAATTCCTAGCACCCGTGTCTACGCACGCTCGGATCTCTACAACAGACCATCCAAGATCTCCTTGCAAGGCGTTGATGCGTGAAGCCTGTCAAGAATAAAAATCCATCTGAGTCAGGAAGTTCAGGCGTTGAGCATCCCACAGTGAAGGTTCATTTTTCTAGGGTTCAGGCATTGAGAGATCGCTCAGTGCTCAAGCCCGACAGTTGCTCACGGAGGCGGGAGCGCACATGTCTGTAGCAGCACGTGAAACACTCGCTTGACCCGTCGTGACTGCAACTTTCCCCTGCCTAACATCAAGCTTGAATTTTTTATCCTGAAGTTGTGGTTGCTATTCTGAAGCTAACATGTGTTTTTGGGGACAAAAATACAGACTGTTGCGAATGCACCAACTAGAAGGTTACAGGGCAATCGGCTGTTACGGGTTGCTCGGCCGTAACTATGTCTTCATCATTGTTGTCATGGTTGTTACCTACACGACTAACGATGTATATAGTTGTGTCTTTGGCCGAGTGCCATACTACAAAAACGGATCAGACTCCATGTTTAGTTAAAGATCTTATGCTCAACTCAACTTCAACCTATTACGAAACAAATAAGAGTTACCGTATTCACTCTTTACTTAGATAAGTAATTTGAATTTGATTTCGTTGACCTTATTTGGCGCCTTTAGTGGCCCAAACAGGAATCTATCAACTTCTTATGTACATAGGAGGAAACCATTCGGTGAACCCCCCCTAATCTTCTATCCTTGTTCTGTTAGTTTTCTGGGCGTACCTACATATTGATCGTGCGCTTAGACTGCTCAGCCGCAAGTGTATACCTATCCGATCCCATTTCTCTTTGTCCTCGCTTCTTCTCGTTTTTAAAAGTGTTTTCTAACGTTTTGGCTAGCCGGAATTGTTCAATCCATCCTTTATTTTGGATCCATTCTGTAATTCTTGCTATATCCTCTGCGTTATTCATGAAAACTTTAAACAATCGGTCGCTAGCTTTCCGAAGGATTCCAGCTCTTCCTTTAGCCCATTGGGGGCCAAAAAATATCATATGTTTTACATTATAGGACCGTTATCCACACGGACATCTCGGATTGTCGACTTTAGGGACTTTTCTTCGGTATAAATAGGATCTGAGCCCGATGTGCTTGCTCTCCTAATTTGAGTTCCAGTACTAATTTGCGTTGGTTTCGATAGGTTTTTAGTATAATTTTTTATTTAATTTTATTGGTATTTTTAGATCAAGACACTTCAAGTACCATACCAGAAATAAGGTACAGCCGAGATTTTTGCAGATCTTAGTTATTTTAGGCCCAAGCGTGAACTAAAATAAGGCCTAGGGCTATCTATGTTAGTAAGAGTTTTGATTATTTTAGTTCATGTTGATTTGATAAGACATCTTACTGATGATTTGTTCCTACGCAATCAGATTCTTTGTAATTTCTTTAAATTCTTTGTAGAAAAGGTTAGCCGTGATTTTTATGATTTTCAACCCTCCAAGGAATAACTGTACCAAATAGGATGAGCCCCATCCACCAACTTGTAAAAATATTAGAATATATGCATAAGATTTTTACCGATGAAGTAGAGATAGGTTACATTAAAGAAAGTCAGATGTAAGAATGAACTTCGTCGAAATTGAGATGCTTCAACTTATTGATAATACTCATCAAGACGTCATCGGTCGACGCAATTTAAATAATATTAAGCGAGTGATGCTAATAATCGTTTTTTATGTAACTTAAGTAATCCCTCCCAAAATGCATTGAGTCAGGAAACTCAGTAACCGAGTGGTCGTGTGGTGTGTACCAAACCATGTTTTATCTATTCCTCCCAAAATATATGGGGTCGTTGGATAAAATTTTGTGCATAATGAGAGGGATTACTCAACATGTATATGTATATTGTATTACGGGACGTTCAGACCATAGAGACTCAACCGGCTTGAGGCCAGATTATGGGCTAAATGGCAGCAATATGAGGTGGCGCGCACATATCATCAACCTTTTCCTCTTGTTGATGGTATTGACTGGGGGCTTCTCACCAGACAGCCATACATAACTCTTTGCCTCTAGCCCAGCTTTAGTTGTAAAATTTTATGAGTTTCAGCTGCCAATAAAACTTTGGGCTCTTCATACGTTATCTGACAACCCTCTCTAGAGGAACGTAAGAGGACTTTCGACTGATTAGCTTGTCTGTGCGAAAATTTTTGAGTAAGCCTGATATCTTTATAGGGAGCACAACCCCTCCGGATTTAACATAGTAAACTTGTCTGTAGGTGAGATTGAGGAATTGTGAAATGAAAGAGCAACCGTGCATAGCTCGATACAATTTTAGTATCTGAGAATAATTTAACCAGTTTGATTGATTTTCAATATTTTGAGAATTCACCAAAATTCCGTGCTCTGGATTATCTTTGTCGAACAGGGACGCTTTATCACAGGTGTTTGTGAAACATTCATCTATTTTGGTTATTTTGATGAAATTAGTTAGTTGCATTTCACAAAAGTTCCGCGAGTATTCGTATGAAAGATATGATTCCTGTCCAAATAAAAATTGATGATTACGGATATGGCTGTTACCTTATCGTTGTTTTTTGGTGGCTGGCGCAGCGTAGGATTGTATTTGGCAGTGCGTTGAGAAGCTGGAATAATATTCATCCCGAAAATGCCTATAAATACGGTAAATTCGGGGTCCATAAAAATATACTCCTGTCCGAGCCCTGCTCTCAGAGGTAATTCATACTCATTATCTGAATATGAGAGTACATGTACAGTACTATAATTTTCGATCTGATAGATGTATCTTAAATAGGTAAGCCAGCGGTCCGAAATGGATGCGCTTCAGTGTTGTAAATCCACGGATTTGACCCATCATGCTCGACCTGCCACTCATCTTCAGGGGCAAAGATGAGATAGCTATACTTTAGTACTTCGGCCAAGAAGAAGCTATCTTGAAAATCATCGAGACCACCACCATTGGGTACATTAATGTCTCGCACCTGAGAAAATCCAGAGTCAGTGCGGCATGTGCTGTTGATGGCCATGAAGGCGCTCCACGCCCATTCTTGATACATCTGATTGTGGGTAGCACGATAAGCATAATAGAAGCTCTCGATAACTTCTGGCCGTAGTAAGTATTTACCTTCAGTAATATAAAAGCCGGCTTTGGCGTAAAATTCGGATTGATCGGCCGGTGGTTGTGGGTTATCTTGATCATCCAGAGAAGTCTCACTAGTGACCCAGCTAAACGTTTCAGGACCAATGCCGGTAAGAGTGCGTACGTAGGTCTCATGGCAAGCATTAACTAGCTCCAGTCCAAAATCGATATATTTTTGCTGTTTTAAGACTAAACCGCCAAGGATGAAGGATCCGCCATCAAAGCATGCCACTTAGATAAAATGTTAGTAAAAGTCATATGAGGATTGATTAAGATGTATTACAGTGTTGAGATCGGTGCAGTATCTTAAGCCCATCAAATAAAGCAAGAAAGGTAAGGTCGGGTCGGGTGGACGGATTACTAGCAAGGTGGGCGATAGTCGAATCTGCAGAAAGAATCCAACGATCTTTATAACTTGCAAATCTCACTTGATCATAAGCGTACATCTTTATTAGATACTCATAAAAGCTATCAGAGCCGCTACCCCAGCCTCCAAATGCATTCTCAAATAGCCCAGTCTCAATATTAATTGTTGAGCCAGTCAATCCAGGCCATGGTTCAGAACTAGCTGGTTGGGGATTTAGAAGATGTGATTCAGCTTTCTGTGATAAGCTTGCGTAAGATGAGTCTCCAGTTAGGTCAGAAAGATGGGTCTATTCGAGAACCAAAGAGCCGGCGGCAGCCAAGCTCACAGTTTTTATTTCATTTGTCGAATTGGTTGCAAAGACTAAACGATTGCTTGGAATACCAGAGGGTGTGTTAAATGCATAAGCAAGATTATCGGCTAGATGCTTTGCTTGAGTGAGTATGTTGGCCACAGCTGCTGGGTTTGAAGCTAGACTTGACAAGGGACCTGCCAAGAGATCATATCCTGACAACATAAGCCAATATTGTCAATCAGATAATTTATATCACTTACCTGATAAAAGCCCACCGAGATACCTGATGGTTGTCTCAAATAGGTTTACTTCTGATTCAGTTTTGTCAAAATTAATTGTTGGTACATATTCTAAGATCTGATCAACTATCTCAGGTAATTTCATTACAAGCGCCGTTGATAAGGCATCGACGGCTGTAGCTCCCCATCCGTTTCTACAGGCAGCAATTAGTTCTCGTCATCACATTAATTATCCAAATTTTTGAATTACGTACCTTGAATTACTGAAGGAATTTGTGACGGGTTTCAGCTCATCGTTTGGAAATGCAAATTTATAATATCCACGCCATGCGTGAGTAAATGCCTCCTTCACGGCATCAGAGCGTCCTTGATTCAAAAAAACGTCTCCTTTCTGCCTTGATTGGACTTGAATGTGGAGACCTGCCAGTGTCGAAGGAAGAATAAGTAATGATAAAATTGACCAAACGTGTAGTCGAAAATAGTACATAGTGAAGGCAAAAGTGAAGTGTGAGGCAGCATGCAGTGTTCTGATATGGCCCTTTTTAACTCAAAATATTTTAAAAAACTTAGAATTTTAGTTAGACATCCTCATATAAATCAACATGTGTTATGGAGAGGTTTTAGGTAGTATGGGAAGGAGATGGAATGAATTCAGAAATGTTGGTGGAGAAAGGAGTGTCCCGTCCAAAAAGTTGCCTACTCAGCCGCAGCCATACATGAATCGCGAGAGCAAATGTGAAATAAAGACCAAGTACTGATTAGGTACACTGCTTATTATCCTAAGCCGACAACTCTTAGTCCCAAAATACAAACAAGCAATTCTTTCCTTTACACCATTACCCTAAATCTCGATATTATTTTACATTTCAGGTTAAGTAGATTAGTTTAAATACATAAAATACTTATCATTGGTTGCTGAATAATTACATGTTATAAAGCTTAGTAGGTGCTGCTAGTTGGTAAAGGGAGGTCTGAGTGGCGGCTCACTAGTCTGTCTCGTTTAGAAGATCATGTGATGAGTATTGCCAAAATGCCAAACACGACCACTATTTTGTTTCATGTACGCCATACAATCGTTAGTCTGATCAGTAGTAAATCCATGAATGACTAATTAACCTACGGAAACTTTTTCTATTTCAAAAAAAAAAAAAAAGTCCTACAGCATTCCTCAACAGGTACTTGTATTCAATAATAATGGTATAGAATTCCACTACTATTGATTGATCTACGCTCAAGAGCACGACGAGGAGACATTTGAGATAGATTCATCTTAAAGGAATCTCAGAATCTCACTCACTGCTTAGTACTTGATTTTACGACTAAAATTATACTTTAAGTATTAAAATCTGACCATATGGCAACATGTTTCGGCATTGGAATCTAGAAGGGGGTTTATCCGCTTTAAACCTCTGAACCGAGAAACCCGTTGAGACGAACGGAGAGTGGCTGTAGATGATGATCAGTATCACCCGCATGTGCTAAAAAAAGCGAAGGGGGCTAAAACCGAGAAAGAAAGACCCCTGGTCATATAATTATAATTAGTACGTGTATCTTCCTTATGCATAAACACGTCCTGTACGCGTAGATATTTGTGACGCGTAGATGTTTCGGATAAATACACTTTCAAATCAAGCCACCGTCGAGCTTCACTCTGACCACATCAATAACTTAATGAGTCCGAATAAGCCACATAGATGAGGAATCATCCCAAGAAATTGATAATAAACATGGCTGAAATATTACTACAAGTATTCTGACTTGGAAATTATGAGTCAGAAATAATAATAGAGCTATTTCTGTTGAAACTATGAGAGTGTCACAAGGATTACTGCCCAAAATTCCAAGTCCTTTTGTTTTAATAACGCTGATTGTAAGAGACAAAACACTAGTTACTGGTAATATTATTTGGGTTGAACACTGGTGTGCAAACCCTTAAGATTTAGAACTGTCTCGCGCTGGAAACGTATTTCCAGGTTCCGATGTTTTCTTGAGTCGTCGTTCTAATATCTAGTCTGTCAAGTAATTTTAAATAAATAGCTTCACATTCCTTAGAAATGTGTATAGATGTCCAAGAACAAAGATTGTTAGCATACTATCACCGTCACAATACTCTCTTTTATTCTTCTCTCTTTTGTCAGAAAATAGCATCTTAAATTCCTTCGACTTGCCATAAATAATCAATAAAAATACAAGCATATCATTTGCGCCCATCTTTACCCAAAGATTATCGAAAATTATTTCCTAATAGAATAAACATCCGTCATCATGTTTATGTCCGAAGCTATGCTGAACCTTGCGTCAGCTTTTACCTAGTATTTAAAATCCCAGACATTCATACTCAAACAACCTAGCTAACACTCTATAGTGGCTTGTTGACTCAAACAGCAGGTGGAACTATGTTAAAAGTTGCCAAAGGGGATGGATCGAAAAGCTTATTTCGCGACTTCCGGCGGCTTGTTCTTGTCTTATTCCTATTTTGTGCTTTTGTCTGGACACAAGTGGCATTTTTTATCCTCCTAAATACGATGCCTTGCCAAATAACTTTGATGGTTCTGACTGGTGCTGATCAGTTCGCAAGAACCGCCTTTGAGCAATTTCTACTTTTGAGCGTTGGAGTCGGATCTGAAATGACTAAGATGTTCAGCATGGTACGACTTATAGTCCAAGGAGCTATAGTTGCGAGAGCAATGGCTGGTGCATCTCTGTCTGTATTTACTCAACAATTATCTCCCGATACTTGTGTTGCAGTCAGAACGATGTCTATTGTACCACTTGGAGGTTTGGCAGTTGATGCACAAATAATCGGAGCTTTGCTGGCTCTGGGAGTGATGAGAATGAAGAGCTCCAACCGAGAAAAAGAACACGAATCTGAATCCGAAAAGCCCAAATTTCAGAAAAAGCCTTATTTCATTGCCATCGGCGGGCTAACATTTTGGTTTTTGATCAGCATACCGATGACTTTGGCTTTTCCCAGTTTTGATCTTGCACTGAAAACGATCTTGCCCGCAAATGGAATCCTGATCGTGATTGGAATGGGAGTGTCGCTTTTATGATAATTTATCTCCAGGAATTAACTACCGATTGGCTTCGACTGACGCCTGAATAATAGAGGTTCAAATTCAAGCACTCGATGCAGGCTTGCAGTCAAGTTCAGTGTTATCGAGAATGTAATGCGCACTTTAACTTGGGATGTTAGGGTAGGGATTGCACCTTTGTTTAAATTTGTATTATAAAAAGCAAGTTCGAAAAGCTGGCCTGTGAAGAATTATGAGAAGAAAGACGGGTCTAAAAATTTTGATTTTAAATACTCTCGCTGGTACTAGAATATTTTGCTTTTAGTTAAAATCAATTGTTCGAGCCGTTGACGGTCTCCTTTTGAATTACAATTGTTTAAATGCTTTATAACAATTCATATGCACTTTATAGACGTGTGCAGCTAATCAAGGAGTGTAGATAAGTAGCTTGAAATGTTTCACAAACGCATCTAATTAATGATTAAGTAGAATTTAGGTAAGCTCGGACCTCCCCTCAATTTAAACTCTCCAAAAACATAATTGATTTTTCGACTCCTGGAGAATTAATTCTGACTCACCTCTAGATTTCCCGGTTCGGTAGATGTATGTGGTTAATCTAGAACCTGAGAGGACTTGCGAACTAGGTTTCGATTGAATGGAACAAGTCTAGTAGCTTTCCGGCCAGTAAGAACAGTTCCTTCCTACAAGCCTTCTTTTCTTGCCTTATGATAGAATCTGATGGAACTCTATTTCTTTATCGGTGCCGCATAATTCAGCGAGAAGAGTCTTGAGATCTGACTATGGTACTCTGATTGAAAACTGTAAACGGCGCCGAATCTAATGGCTGGAGAACATGAGAAAAAAGGGCAGGTAGGAATAAAAAGTGCTTCATAAACTCAAGGTTAGTATGACTTCCATTGCTACCGAGGATGAGCAGCTCGGTCTAGTCGTTCATACAAGCCCCAGGGATGAATACGCTCTTCAACCATTAACTACATGTTGCCTTCGAAGTCCATCCATTTTCTGAAATGGTATAAGACCAATCCGGGATCGATTCGCTTTGGTACCAAGTGTTCAGGAGGTTTTTCCTTTTAAAGATAACCAAAAACTTCAATATTTGCCCTTGTGCCGACATTACCTTAGTTATCATCGACACCCATTCCCTATTCTCAGGACCCTACGAGTTCTCTGGAGTTACCGCACACCCCCAATACAACCCTGGTTACGTCTATGTTCTAAATTCCGTGCATAGTTCTTTATAAGTGAGGCTGCACGATCCGATGATGACTTTGAGAAGTTCTCCTGCTTTCTCAACCCACACTTTTTGGGCATTGGCATTCGTAAGTCGGGGCTCTGTACCTTCCAACAAGCCTCGGGCTCCCATTATAGTGAGAGCGCTTATGCAGCACACATATCACTCATTGAACGTAGATGAGGTTAGCATGGTGATAGGTACATGGACATAAACTGGATAGTTTCACCGGAGAAAGACATTTTTGGAATGCACGATGCGGAAAGCGGAAAATGTTAAATAGACTGATAGAATTCCAGTGGAAGTTCAACCGGTCTCATCATAATTTATCAAAGATACACAGTACAAAGTTCGGGAAAAATTGTTGTTTTCCAGGATTGCTATCTGTGAGCCATCATATACTGTACAAGCGAGTCTATGACTAAGGTATTAGTCATGATGATTGAACCGTAATAATCACGGCAGAATCTTACAGCACGTGATTTATTTTTGCTTTTTATTAATTATGCTTGTTATGCAACAAACTTGATTTTGAGATTTAGCGCGTAATTGGTTTGCAT
>JAATOF010001664.1:0-10709 GCA_013170925.1 Podosphaera leucotricha | reverse complement strand
TACTTACTGGTATCTTCTTCATACTTCCAGAACATTCTAGAGTAGTCTATACGTATTTATGCACTGATGGATTTATGCTTGTTATGAAAGTCCGGCTTTAAGCTCCAAGCCATTACATCACGGTGCACAGACGTTTATCCGCATTGGATAGCAATATCATAACAGTAGTCGATAGCCTTCAGAAGGTTTTGATAGAATAAATACCTGATTTAACCATTTGAGCGAAATCCCATTCCATATCTAAGCATAAGGAGAATAAAAAGTAGGCGCAATCTAGGGTATTAGCAACTGGAGGCCAGCTAGACCTAAGGTTTTTGACATTGAGTATCTCAGGATTTTTTATCCTCTTTTCAACAGCTGATATTCCATCCAGAACTACAACTCACTCCCTACTCCCAGGCTATTTAACCATAGCAATCCTTGAAGAAGAAGATCCAATGACTAGAGCAAGGCCCTGCTAATCAGCATTCCACATATCATCTGACTTGAATGAATGTTTATCAATCATAGCTTTCAGACGGTGCCACCAATTTTGGACTCCCTCTTCTGTTACAGTATTGCCTCTCTACTTGTATGGCTTAATCTCAATCTTTGATTTGATGTTAGAATGTTGATTTATGAATCTCATCTAATTCTTTCCAAGCAGGAATCCGTGGAATTTCCACATTGAATTACAAGGTTCATAACTTGATGGGACATGTCCTACCTGCTCTGGACGCGTTATCCATTCAAGTACCAGACCCTCTTGTTCATTACTTTAAATTTATTGTGATTCCGTGCTCAAAACGTAAGAACTCCCTGCATGATACTTTTCCTAAAGAATTGACCTTGATATCCTCTGCTCTTGCAGCATCGTCAATAACAGTATGTTTCACGATTTTATGGCTGTCCAATGCATTTCTAATTCGGATCTCTGAAGAATCTATCTTTGCAACCGTTGTGGAGGAGTTGTTGAAAATTGAATGTTGTGATTTCGCGTGGAGGAAGGGAGGCGAAACGGGGGGTATATGATATTTGTTACCAGCCACATGGTCACTAGCAACACAGGGCCCAACCTCACACATATCTCGCCTCGCGAGAACCTGCCATAATCGACATGGTGCTGGCACAACTAGCACTAACCTCACGGATCTATCCCGTAACACAGGGACACTGGTAAGTCCAGTGATTGAAATAACTTTCCAAATCTGTTACGTAGTATATCTTTATGATAGTGATACTCATCTAGCTCAAGTGTGAAATATCAAGGCCAACGAGAAATGAGAAAATGTATTGATTAGTCCGAGTCTCTTTTATGGAACATGTGATACTCTGAAAATATTTGAAAATGAATTACAAGTATATTGTATTAATTATTGTGTCGTCATTCGATGATCGAGATCTGGCGTTGATGATGCTGCTAGGCAATGAACTTACCCGATTGAGGAAATAAATTATTAATTAATTATTCGCAAACCTCTTGCTCATATCAGGTTAGACTAGCCGAGATATTAAACATATAAATATTTCGCCTGCCTGTCATCTTCTCTTCCAACATCCTTCCAAGTTTAAAAATGTGAGTAGACGAAACTCTAGTCAAGTTAAGGAGATGAAGCTAATTAAAATCGCTTTTACAGATGATGAAAGCCAGTGTATTATATGATTTCAAACCCTCTTTCTGCTCTTAGTCTCTCCCTTCACAGGGCTTAAGTGGACTGCTAGCTACAAGAGGTAACGAACATGTAGAAAGCGTTCGGCACAACTCCTTGTTAACCAACGAACGTAAAAGGCTATCTGATAAGAAAACTTGGAAGGACTCCGAGAAAAAATTCTCTATCAAGAGATTTTCGCTCAAAATCCCATTGAAGTATTGTACGATATATAGAAATTTCGCAGTGAAACAAATTTAATGAAAATTTAATTACATTACACTTGATCTGACTGTTAACAATTCCCCTATGATCTAATATGAGATATGATACGTGTATTGTTTGTCGCCTGTAGTGTAATGTTCGAGTCTGGTCGATAGGGATGAAACCCATCACAAATACCACTTACACCACATTTCATCTGAGCGTTACGAATGATGAGGACCCCACAATAATGATCAACGCCCCATCGGACTTCATTCTCAACTACGAACATGAGCAACTTGTAATGTTTCTCAGAGACCTAGTCATCAAGGACTACAAGTACTCCTTGTGGTGATTGAAATATCTGGAATTGCCATAACCTTATAAGTTGAACAATCTATGGAATCTACATGGCAACGGAATTAAATTAAGACTGAAATTGCATTCATATATTAATTTCTTTAATGGACGCAGATAGATCAGACTTCCAGAAGGATTACACAAATCTCGTGGTCACCTAATCAGGATATTTACTTCTAGGTAGCACACTAAGATTGATTAAGATTTCTCTGAATAGGCATGGCAAGCGTTTTTGAGAAATCAGTCAAAGGTGCTACAAAGTCCAAGGTCAGCACAAAACTTA
This sequence comes from Podosphaera leucotricha, assembly GCA_013170925.1. Taxonomy (NCBI): domain Eukaryota; kingdom Fungi; phylum Ascomycota; class Leotiomycetes; order Helotiales; family Erysiphaceae; genus Podosphaera; species Podosphaera leucotricha. The sequence continues at coordinate 8,234 of JAATOF010001664.1, read as the reverse complement.
CTCCAAAGCTTCATTTCAACCTTTCATTGTCTGACCCGTATTGTAGGCTGCCCCTCCCAAATCAAAGTCTGTTTGCAAACCGTTCCATTGAAAGTTGCACGATTAACACGAATAGATACATTGAGCATATTCTCATCGCAACACATAGCGGGGAGTCAGGAGTCGCCGAAGTCTTTCGCTCATTACAACACCGGATACGTGATTCAACATGGACGGTTGTGCTCAAGAGCTTAATTACGATCCATCTCATGATAAGAGAAGGGTACCCGGATGTCACATTATCTTATCTCGCCAGACATTATAATATGCTTCTTGCAAATTCTTTTGCTGACGGTAAGGATTTAAATTGTTGCTCAACCTTAAATCTTTCAAGGTTGCCAAATATTAGTTCCTCCACAGGCTAACTCGAGATCACGAAGCCCAAACCCAAGGACGAAATATCCGCCATTATACACTTTATCTGCATGAAAGAGCCAAAGCCTTCAGAGAGACAAAATGCGACTTTGTTCGAGGAGCGGCAACTAGATTAGAGAAGCTTACAGTTGAAAAAGGCCTACTCAGAGAAACAGAAACAGTTCAGCATCAGATTACAGCGCTCCTCAATTGCGATGTAAGTCTATCGTAGAATATAAGAAGCAGTATACTCAATGTCCTAGGTCCTAGACAACGAACCCGAAAATGAAATCACAATCACAGTCTTCCGCATGTTGGTGTTAGATCTCCTAGCAATGTTTCATGCTATGAATGCTGGGCTGATTAATATCTTGGGTATGAAACTCTAGTAGCCTTAGTGAAATCTTTGATAACAGAGTAGGTCACTTCTTCGAAATGTCGAAGACAGATGCCGAGAGATCTTTAGAGATCTATAAAAAGTTCACCCTGCAAACAGAAATTGTGGTTCAGTACCTTAGTACAGCAAGACAGTACGAATATCAAACACGGGTAGAAGTGCCAAAGTTGAAGCATGCTCCAACCAACCTGGGGAAACAGCTCGAAGATTACGTTATGGATCCAGATTTTGATGCTAATCGGAGGCAGTATTTAGCAGAGCAACAGACCCAATTCAACAAAATGACTGCAAAGGGAGCGAGTAAAAAACCATCTATAAAGGCTGATGCCCAACCAGTAACAGTTGCTGTTAAAAGATTCCCAGATCCCATGAACGAAAAATTAGCACCTTCCGCTAACGGTCCAGACCCTGACCTTATTGACTTTTTCGAGTCAATCGAACAGAATCAGCCATCTCTTGTACCACAAACTAGTGTTCAGCAAGGAGAATTTGATTTCACTAACTTATCTCAATTTCAAACACAAGATCAAAATTTATTTTCAAATTGTTTTGTTTCGCAAGAAATAGCCTACCAAGGCCATAGCCAGATGCAGCAACAAGTATTAAGCTCTGATATTCCCGGGCAACAACAAAGTTCGTTTATTAATCAACCGCAAGGTGCTGCTGAATTTGTTGGATTCACACCTCCATCTCTCAGATCCAACGGATTATCAACTATACTTCAAGGATCAGCAGCAAATTTCCAATCTCAGCAATCTCAACAACTTGTCGCAATTCAGAATAATGTACTGAAAACAACCAACCCTTTCCGTCAATCCATGAAGATTCCAAATCCTACGGGTATTGTCCCTTCGTTGTATCCACCAGGATCAAAAGAAATCTCTCCTATTAATCGTCAATCTACAAATCCATTTTCGAAGTCAACAATGCCATCTTCACAAGATTGGTCATTATCATCGGGCTCACGTCTTCAACAAGGACAGAACACACAAGTTATGAACCCTATCCAACCAACTATTACTGGCACAAATCCTTTTGCAAAACCACCTAGCATAAACGCTCTGAGCTTAGACCAAAGGTCCCAAACAAACGTAATATTACCTCAGCCGACAGGAAACACAAACCCATTTCGTCAGTGCAAACCCAGTGGTTCTATAACTATTACAGAATGGCAGGGTAACCAAACTCCTATTGGAGGTGGATTAGATAACTTAGAAACCGTACCAGTTTTTCCCAGACCAATACAGCAACTTTCATGGCAGTAATAACTATGGAGTTCTTTTTGATTATTCAAAGAATTTAGGTGAAGCGTGGCGTTGGGTAAATAGTTTCAAGGTAAAAACGATTAGATGAAGTCTCCATCGAATAATTAGGTCGCTTTATTAGAAGATGACTGTAATAGAACAATAATATCCAGAATGAGGGAAAAGTTTTAATTTACTTTGTTATACCATAGTCTCAATGAAGCTTGTGCACTTAATTAAAAATGCATGTAGAATTCCGATGGGCCAAACACTTCTCCTGGCATTGGTATAAGCCGAAGGATTTGCCTACCGGCCCTAGCATTTTAACAAAATACACTGGTTTTGAACTTAAGTAAATGTCATGCATCGGTGTTTGAGAATAGACTTGCTATTCAATAAATACGCCAAGGCCAGAGAAGGCTTCAAACATTGCGCGAGCATGATATTCATGTAAGTTGTAGCCTCCAGCCATGTGACGTTCATCACGAATTGCAGGTGCCAGCCATTCAACATCATAATCATCCTGCAAAATATATCTAGAGGGGGTGAAGTCGATTCCTCCGAATGGATCATAAGGCTTATCGACCACTAATGCCTTCTTTTTCTTTAGGCCATGAATGGTAAGGGGCTCGACAGAGAAGATCTTGTTCTCACTCAAAGGCTCGCTGAGAGTCTGCCGAGATGATGGCTTCGAAAGGACGATCTTCTGGGTTTGTGCCGTGATCTTGGCTGCTTCGTCGTCAAGTGTGAGTGCTGAAGAGTATCCATCTACCTGGGCTTGGTCTGTGTAGGTGAGCTGTGCCAGACCCGCCGATTGTGTCTGCACTCCATGGCGAGATGCCTCTATGTGCCTGACCTCGAGCATCTGGATATCATCCGGCTGTGAGTCAGCGTGTTGGGCGCGTTCATGGTCGCGCTGCTGGCTCTCCCGGAATAACCGCAGCCGCTCTTCGGCCTTGTTCTTTTCATCTTTAGTGCCTTCAAGGAGGTCGAAGATCAGACTCTCGACTTCCTCGAGGTAATTGTTCCAGTCCCGCAGCGTCTCAAAGTCGTCCTGCTGTCGGTCAAAGACCACCCCGACGCGCTTCCGGATGTCGACTTCGCGCTCGACCTGTAGGTCCCCGAAGAACGCCTTGTGGAACCCCCGTTTGCGCAGCGTCTTGCCGCAATAGGGCACCGGGCAGGATGCGGGGCCCGACGTGAAAATGCGATCGACGCAGGTAGAGCACATCTTGTGATAACATTCTGGATTGATGAAAAACTCAAGCTTCGGGTTAAGGTAGCGATTGGATTTGCATACGGGACAGATATCATCGGAAAGATCTTTGTCGTGCGATTTGAGCCCGCTGCGTTGCATCTTTCGCCCTTGACACGCGTAAAATACAGACGCGGACTCACATTCATCCAAAAAATTTCGCGAACCCTGTCAAAGATGGCAAGCGCGACCTGAAGACCCCCCCTCACCCCTCACCCCACCTCAGAAACCATAAAGAAAGTTTGCAACGCCATGGCTGATAAGGGTACGTCTGAAAAGTTTCGACGGTTTAAATATCATCTGCCTAGATCCCAGGCTAATCATTCATAGAGCCTACGAAAGAAGAAGAAGCCGCAGCGCGAGCTAAGGAAGCTGCAGAACAGGCAGCACTCCCATATAAATGGACGCAGACCATCGGCGATCTAGATGTCACTATAGAAGTGCCCGGAAATTTGAAAGCGCGCGACTTAAACGTTGAGATCAAGAAAAAGGCTGTTAGCGTCGGCGTACGCGGCCAAGACGCAATTCTGACTGTCTGTACCTTACATGCTAAGATCTGCAGAGTTTAATCGAATAGTTACTTACATGAACGCAGGGTGAATTACCATACGAGATCCACGTCGATGAATCGACCTGGACTTTAACGGGAGCACGATCAGGGATGAAAATCTTGGAACTGCACTTAGATAAAATCAACAAGATGCAGTGGTGGGAGCACGTAGTAGTCACTGCTCCCAAGATAGACGTGACTAAAATCACACCTGAGAACAGCAAGTTGAGCGATCTGGATGGAGAAACAAGGAGCATGGTGGAAAAAATGATGTTCGATCAACAGCAAAAGGAACTAGGAAGGCCAACAAGTGACCAACAGAAGAAGCTGGATATGCTCGAGAATTTCAAGAAGCAGGTGAGTTGATCACTCGGATTATCTCCCCCTCGCAGGGTTACTAACTTGAGCATAATCTAGCACCCAGAAATGGACTTTAGTAAAGCAAAAATTGGTTAAAAAAAATTGTTGAAAATCTCTCTTTCGCGAAACTCATGAAAAATTTTAACCGTGTTCAGGGAGAAATTTCTCCTTAAGCATCACTTCATGGAAAAAAACTTTTAGCTACGTACTCTTTCTATCCCTAAAGATTATCGAGATTATTTTTATGCGAATGCGCATGACAGATTTCAAAATTTGGCCAGTAGTTTAATTTTTAAGTCATCCAACAGTGATAAGGTGTAGCCTAGCTTTAACGTATTGAAGCTTAGATTTTAAGCAAGGATCTCCTTGTGACAGGAATCGAGTAACAATTTTGTTTTTTTGCCTCGATAGAAATCGCGGCATTAGATTGTGTTGACCCATAAGTTTCGGTGGTGTTACTTATCAAAAAGAGGGATTAAGAAGTCACTAGTTTGTTACAGTTACGACTAGAGTTCTATATCAACGCTCGCCGGCTAAACGTCTTGCCTGTACCTCTGATAAAGCCTTTGGCCCGCTAAGGACAGTTATCAAGCCAAAAAATAGAGCCACCGGAAGAACCTGAAATAAAGTCCAATTCCAGTAATAAAGAAAAAAAACAGACTCCATTGCGATTATTGAGCCATAAAATAAGCTGTGAGCAAATGGAGCAGCTTTCATAGCTTTTGGAAGATGAAAGAGATTAGCACCAGTATAAGTCCACTAAATAAAATTAGCCTTAAAAAATTGTTTTGAGACTTTTCTTACGGTTGCAAAAAGTGCTGGCGTTGTTGCTACGACAGCGAGGACGAACGCTAAGGATATTACCAGTGGTCCACTCTCAGGATCCGCTTTGAAAGTATGATAGATTTCCTTGAGCTTTCCATATCGTATCGGATTCTCGTAGTTCCTTTGAGTCTTTGAATCAATCTTGATATCAAGATTGAAGACGTGGTTACTGAATGATAGAGTTTCTCCGAATGAAGCTAGTAAGAGAGTTGCCCTTAGTGGCCTTGAAGATTTATCGAACTGTTCCGGAAGCTCTCTTTGCGTCTTGAATCCTACGTTAGTTTGTTGTAGCAAAGTCGAAGTGTCGGACATACAAATTCAACGACTCCTTTTCCACTTTCTTTGACAGAGAAAGGAAGAGTAGCTTCTAGACCAGTGTCTTGATCCCGGAGAAGGAGAAAAGCCTGATGTGGTCGACGCCCGACACCATCTTCAGTTGCCACGATGATAATTTTTAACTTTTCTGTTGAGCCGAGGGTAACAGGCTCAGCAAGAGCTGCATGATCAGAAAGTCTGCAGGTGTAGGTTAGAATTAGAAGGTCAGAATAAAAGGATATAATTACTTATCTCTAAATTTTCTATCGGAACGGCCTTGGCCGGACACAGAGATGATTGCTTCATCAAAGTTCCATGATGCTGCTTCTACTATGCCTCTCAGATATAGCAAAGATAGTAGGATAGAGCGGCAATAATACATGCTGGAATTTTTGCTCTTTAATAGGTGGCGTTCTGCGGGGTGTCCTTAAGGAATTCGTGTGCAGCATTCAGCGCGTATCCAAAATGTATGGTGACCTGTGCCGATCGTATCGCTCATTATTATGACGCGTTCCCACCCCACAGCACAGTACCTCAGTGACGGACCACCAGTTTGTTTTCGTTTCAACGCAGACACTTGTGACCCCGATATATATTCTATCGACTCTTCCTAATTTTCAACTCAACGTCAATGAAAAGTGAAGCAAAAAAGTCATGCAACGTTAGAAGTATAGTTGTTGAGATTAGTAAAGCAATATCTTTTGTGGCCCGGTAGTACAGTTCTGAACACAGCTTTCTTCATTTCTTGATATAAATTCGATGAGGGATCTGAGGATCCGAGTCTGCCAGCGTGAGCGGCAGAGTCGCACTCTACTATTCGTCAGAATACTCATTTAAAAGTCGAAAGCAACTACAGACTCGGTCTTAACGATATGACGTCCAGTTCGAGATGGAGACTGTACTTGTACCATTGCCCTTAATATGTTACAAATTACATCATGTAGCTGCTAGTGAAGGTTCAATTGTTGTTTCGATCATACAGCGTTTACGCTCTTCTTTGCATTTGTTTACTTGAATCATCGTGGTTTAAATAAAGACCTGAAGGAGTATTTGATATAAATCTAGGATTGCAAGTGTCTACGTCTAGATGAAGGAAAATTGGTGGTTCGTTATTTATTGAGGAATTGAGGGAATTGAGGATTTAACACGAATAAGGTCTTTTTATTATATTATATCTAATCGATCCATATATGTATATAGAGCCATCGTAATATGAAACACCCAAAAGATATTGTTGGAGCTGTCTAAAATCAAATAAAATAATGACAAAGAGGGTAATAATTGTTTTGGATCATTTTTATTTGTATTGTCTAAATCACGATTGTTCTACACTGATTCAGGAGAATGAGCCAGTTTGAGCTATCGTCACAAGTCAATGGACGCTTGAAGCTTGTTCTCTGGTTTGTCACGATGACTCTTTGTAGTTTTTGTCGTTGTGACTTCTGGCATAAATAAACAGGGGCTTTAACCCCTAGTTATCCAGTGCTCACGTCATACACCACAATGACATCAGTACTCAACTTTTTCAACTACCACATTTTCATACAACAGTATCTACATGACTTTACTTTCCAAAGACGCACAGAAATTTTATTACATGAATACGAAGTGTTTATGGGATGGCTAGTAATCGCAGCATATAAGATTTCAGAGCCCTTATAGTATACATGTTTACAGTATATGTTATCAGAAGTCTATGAAAAAAAATCGAACACAACATCGTCCACAAATTGCCCCGCCTACTAAGGAACCACATGAAAGGGAGTCCTTCATCTCACAGTAGAATGGGGATCGTTTGAGTTTCTGAACCTACAATAAAGAATAGTAATTGTTCTTTAAGAGAGTATCAATCAAGGGTTTTTTGACAGATATTTGCCAACTCAAAAACTCAAATGCTTTGCACATGGCGCCCACGAGCAGCATGATTGCCACACCACGAAGAAGTAATCGTGATGCAAGACCATTAAGTTACTATTAATTAAGGTGGACTAGGCCACTAATTTCGACGTATACACATTATGGGGGGGTTCTGGAAGTTATGAATCGCGAAGGATGGCTTAGTATGATGAGGGCGAAAGCTGAGAGTGAGGGGGTAACTGATACGTTAGAAAAGAATGAAATACGCCAAGATCACGCTTCCTTTACCCCTGAAGCTAAAATAGAATGCTGAAGTAGACCCCAATTCAGGAGATTACTGATATACTGAGCAAGATATCTTTTGTATCAATCAGCAAAGAAAGATCATCAGTATATAGTCGAATGTTTCTTCTGGAAATTGAAAAAAAAAGAAAATACTTGAGGGATGCCAAAACTATTAAATTACTTCTCTTACAAAGCTTGGATAAAGAGGACCAATCTTTACTGGACAAACATTAATTCTTTGAAGTATTGTGAGATTATCTTCAGTCAATTCATGCCAAATCAAGTGAAAATGCTGCTGCCCAGTACACTACTAAAGACCTGAAAAGCTCTGAATTCATAGCAGATCTTATAATCACAAAGACCTGAAGCAGGCTCATACACCCGGCAAGAAAAATCGTTGCAACAAAATCGTCAGCAAGGATGATATCAACACCAACAAATGCTTATCAATCGACATTTGACTCGTTCAGAATTGACGTCGATTCGTCAGGACTATTCAAACCTTCACAAAACTTTTTGAACTTTGAGCAAGGTACGAATGGTAATTTGATGGATATATACACATACATATATCTTAATATGTTGGTAAAATCCGATAGGTTCAAATGTGGTTTTTATTGTTTCTATCTCTCTTCTATCTTCTAACTCTGAATAATTACATGCCCTTTGCTTCGGATAATAGTTTACCGGGTACAAGCACTAATTCCACCACAATAACCATCATCACATTTATTATAATAACACTACAAATTC
>JAATOF010001662.1:0-10657 GCA_013170925.1 Podosphaera leucotricha | reverse complement strand
CTTTTGAGGGCCTTGTGCATCGGGTAGGGTGTTCCTCGAAAACTTAACTTTGTTTTCCCTGTCGTTTTAACCGTGATGAACTCGGCTGCTTTCCACGTTCCTGGGTCGGCCACAGGTCTTTGTCGTAGGGTTCCACTGTGATGTCGATTAATTATAATATTAAAAATACTGTTATATAATTAGACCCTTGCACAGGCCTCCGATGAGGTCACAAGCAGGGATTTGATCTACCCCACTTAAACTATATGCACGGACCTCATCGAAAGTACTGGAATGAAATAGAATAGATATAGATTGGAATAGGAGTACGTTGAATGTTCTTGTTTGTTGAGGTAGCTGAAATGGTGGAAGATCCCATTGATACGACATAGTAGAGTCGTATCAACAGACGTGTATATAAAGGAGTCCTTCACCTAAGATTAGATGCAGTCATCTTCTCATCGCAACTTTTTTTCCAGCGGACATTAAACTACAGCCAGTAACCAATGAGATACCCAATGACATGCACGAAAGTTGAAGTCCTTCCAAGCTGTTTTTGTGCTGTCAGCTTTTAAGTCAACGATTCCTGAATTTTTAGCCATTATTTTTGCATGGTGTATATCTACTATAGATGACCCGTGGTCACTGACAAATATAATGGCTTAAATTGTATGTAGTTGGCGTAGATCTGATGAGATTCGGCCGTAATGTAGTTGTTCTTTAGTACTGTGATTGAATAGATCCTCCGGACTTACCATTTTTCTGCTGATCTGCTCTAATGTGATAGGGTGAGTTATGATCGTGATCTGGAGTACTTATTGTGTGTGGACTTTACCTCCCACTGTTAAGTTCATGAGACGGGTAAACACTATTGTTTAGAATTTGATTTCATTGTCTGAATTTGGCTGGCGCCTTGAGGGGCCACGGATATGTCTATCAAATTCTTTTATCTACATAAGAGGGAGCTTAATGGTGAAGCCTCCTCGCACGCCTACCTGGTGGTGTTCTGTGGATATCCAGTTTCCCTGCAAGGATTGATTGCACTATACTGTATTAGCTAGTGTGAATTCCGAAATTCTCCCCACGAATGCTTCTTCTACCTTCCTTTCACTGCTGTCTCGATTTCTAGTTGGCTAAAGCTGTTCTAACCACCATTCGATTTGAATTCAGTGCATGATTCACATATCTTTAGAGCTGTTCATCATACCCTTCTCGGCGCCTGCCCTTGACCGTTGGGGAGACGCCATCACCATCTGACTAACATTTTATAATAGATACCCACACTAACATCTTGGGCTATCTTCTTTGGAGACTTGTCTACGATGCAATTAAGAATTGATACCTGTATGCTTGCTTCTCATTTATGCGACTATACAGCTACAGACCCGACTCGGGTATGGGTGGATTTCGATAAGCGTAGTTCTATAGTTTATCCTGAATCTACTCGCATTTTTGTCTATGACAGGATTTGCTACTTTCAAACTCATGGAATCGCTATTATTCTCGGTCTGCTCATGATTTTGGATACTTATGGAAGGGGCAATTTTTCTGATCGCTTTCTTTTCAGTGATTAATGTGCCCTCCCTGCAGATATAGAGCCACTGCGCTAAACCTTCATCTCGGGTAATTATGCGTATTTTCTCTCTCTACCAGGCTGCTCGATTTTTCATCACGTAGATTCTATATAGTTTGTGGAGTTGGCAGATCCTTCCATACCCTGACGTATCAGACATTCTTTTGCTCCAAACAGATCTCTATTGGTATAAACAATGTTACTGTTTAACAGTTAATTTATTCTACACTGTTTTTGTAATAAATAAGTCATGCGCTATCAACTATTTAACGTAATGTAGAAAAGTTTGTGATAGAGTGAAAAAGATTGAGAAATTGTAAATTTATACCGTTCTTAGAGCATGAACTAAAAGCGAGCTGCGTTCAAATAATGGGATATTTCACTTGCAAGAGTTAACAAGATTTTAGGCTTATCGCATTGTAAAGGTTCCATTGTTCTAGATTATTGATAATGTTAAAATAGTGAGTCGGTTAAGACAGCGATTTTTAATGACGTTATGGCTGTAGTAATGTTGGTTCTGTATGAAATTTTAAATTACTCATAAACAGCGTGTTCCACAGATATGCTCAAATTGGTATTGAAAAGCCTCTTTCGGGATGCTCTATATATTATCAAACTAGTGATAAGCGGGTTGGTGTGAAGCGGCACATCTGGAGCATCGCCCTCAACGGCTGTGAAAAAATGGGTAGACATCATCTGATCTGAAGTGTTATGTCAATTTCTAAGTTTCAAGTTCTAAGTAATTGTGTAATGTTTTTTTGTGTGTTTTTGGACTTCTGAGTTTAGCGGCGTATCTCGAGCCTCCCACTCGACTACTGTACTGGGATTACTCAAGGGCTTTTTGATGTATTGTAATGATAGTTAAATAGTCGTTGATGTGGAAACACCGTTCTTGCATGCATCAGTTACTATCTTGGGAACAGCACTATTAAAAAGATGAAAATAAGATTAAACGCTATTAGCGTTATTCGGTTATTAGAGTCTTTCTTAGTGGGTTTGACGTCAACATAATACTTTATGACAGCACCATGTTGGATCTTGTGGATGTTCAGATTTATTCTGGCTAGACGTCGAATCCCTTCACAAATCTAAATAAAGACTTTGATATTTTACATGATGTTTCCTGAAGACGTCGTATTCATCCAAAGCTTTCCTCAAGGCATCGTGATGGCGGTATCGAGATGAAAGTTTTGGCTGCCTTCAGCGCAAATTTGCAGTCTTTAAAGTGGGGCGCACTTAGCACAATTTTCCTCAAAACGTCGTCAAGGCATTTTTAAGTTAAAAGCGGTAACCGCCTTCGGTAGAAATTTGCTGCTTCTTTGGAATGAAGCGACTTGGGTGCAAATTTCCTGCATCTTTGAACGTATCGGCCTTCGGCGGAAGATTGGTACGACTCCTAGGTGACCGCCTTGGAGGGAAAATTGTGATGATTATTTGGTTACTGCCTTTGGCAGAAGACAGTAGTCAGTCTCCGGCTTCGCCATAGACCTATGTCACACGACCGCAACTTGTCTTTTGCGAGAATATCGTATTTCTTTCTGTCATGGATTTCTGTTCTAAATTAGGTTAACTTGCTCGAGTTGCTCTCAGGAAGACACTTCGGGAGAATGGAATCGAAGTCATAATTCTTAAGAGTTTGCTCGAATTTAGAACTTTTCATAAACTTTGGAACAGAATCCTGCAATGTGTGAGTTACCGGAAAGTGAGATTACGTGTAAAACTTACGCTAGCCATTAATTTAAAGACTGATATTTGAGCCTCTTCAAATAGTTTGGTGACCTCTCCCAAGCTCTCAATCATAGCACTGTCTTGACCAACTGCCTTGGTCATCCGTGTAGCTAGTTGATTTCGAAGCATGTGGTCGATATTCAGTTCGCAGGGCGATCCAGGTGCAAGGAACGCATTGTATATGCCATAAGCAGAAGCCATTGTTTCTTTAATCAAGTCAAGGTTAGTAGGAGAAGCCTTTTCTCCTTTTTTTATTTGAGGCTGTGATTTTATTGTAGCTTGACAGACTTTAATAAATTCATCAACGTCTAAATAGAATGACAAGTTTTCCTCACAATGCGTGTCACGCAGATTTTCCCGAAATAGCAATCTGAGGGCAGGATCATTTAAGATTTTATCCAGCTTCTGAGTATTCGAATCGCGAGATATCCCAGATTTAGATGCATTAAGAGCTTCGCCATCTAATTGACGATCTCGATTCGTTAGATCAACGACACTCTTACCTTTAGCTGACAACTGATAAATGGCATTCTTAGTTGGCTGAAATATACTCGCTTTTTCTTTTTTAGTTCCACTGAACTGCGCTAGGTACTGGCGGTCAACGTGAAGACAAAATATTAGTCCATGCGATAAGAATAGTGTCGCTATTTCAATGGCTTCTTGTCGATCCACAGTTGTGCAACAATCTAATAGCCAGTCGGTGGCAGCTTTACCTGTGAAAGTCTGCGAAAAAACGCGACTACCAATCCTGCGTTCGCTTGTCATTCGAACGCCTACTATACTGTCTTTATATTCACACAGAGAATCAGAATCAGTTGAGCTCATACTGCTCTTAAGATTTGGTCCATTTTGACCCACAAATCGACGAAAGATCACTTCGATAGTGCTTCGGTCTGCGGATAGTTTGTCAGACCCCGAATCTCTTTCTAGAACAACTAATTGCATAGTATTCATTTGGGAATTTATAAGGTCCGAGACATGTTTTTGCTGAATCCCATTTTTGCCACAAAATCTTTCTAGAACGTGAATACCTTTTGGTGTGAGTTGCCATACTAAGCCCTTCATTGGGAAATCTCTAGCGTGTTTACCATCGGCAGACTCAATAAATCTGGCATCTAAGAAACGTTGACAGACTGAGCGAGCCATTTCTCGTGCCATAGAGAATGTTGTAGTTGTGGTGGTCGTTACGATCCGCGAAGGATCTTTAGGATCTGGCATTCGATTTGACTGAGAGAATTTGAGAGAGCCAAGGTTATTAATAGCTTCTTCCGATAGAAATGAGTGGTCTATACGAGTTAGCCGTACGCGGTGAGACGCCAGTGGCAAGCTGACTATCAAGGTCGCAAATAAATCTTTAAAATCCTTTGAAGGTATTAGTTGGAAGAATATGTCGAATATAGAGATACCTACCCTGGTGAAAGGACGATCATCCGTAGTCATGCGCAACAAACGCGATGATGTCTGATGCATTTTTTTGGAATATTGAGGAGGAACAAATGGGATAGGGGCTGGATAATTTGTAGCTGCCTTAGCGTAGGATTGAGATGGAGGAATGGTCTCGAGCAGCAGCGACTTTGCTTTAGTTACCGAACCGTTGAGCTGATTGGGAGAGTGAGAAACGATTGCCGATTCACTTGATGCTTTGATTGTAAGAAGTAATTCTCGCAGGCTACTCGTAGAGCGCTGAAGTTGGTATTTATTAGAAGTCGATATCGAAGGGGAGAGGCACGCCGAGGAATGTGTATCGGTGGAGGAAGGAATATTTTGTAGAGGTTCTAGAGACTTTGAATTCAGGTTTAGACTTAGACTTGCGATAACGCTAGACGTTTTATTCCGAGCCAGTAAAGCAAGGCTAGTTATACCGTGACGAATTTTGGGCCTAGGAGCAGCCGATGGTGAATGGACTTGGTTGTCCGATTGTTGTTGGTATTGATGAGTACTTGATAGCAGGTACTCGGGAGTAGCTTGAGATCGGGTTAATTTGGATGTTGTGGTAGGTGTAACACGCATGGATTGAGGAAGAGCCATCTATGATGCATGTGACGAGGGGCTGGGTGCAGAAAGCAGAAAGCCGCAAGCCTCTGCAACAGCAGGTGATGATGAAACAGAAAAGTTCGGTAGATGAGGGTGGTCTAGTAAATATTATTTATTAGTCAACAGCCCCTTCGCTGATCAACGACCATTGCTTAATATGGCCATTGCGATTATTACTGGTATGGTTGCTGTCTGCTAATGAAGACTGACTCCCTAACTACGTACATCTAATGATGTCCTTAACCCGCACAAACTTAGAGTTCGGGTAAAGTGTTGTCTACATTTCATGGCTATTACTAGAAGCAAATGTACAATATTTTATTATTGAATAATCTTGTTTATGTAGGGTAAGGATGGCACAATCGTAAGCCTTATGCTACATAAAAGTATTGTGTTATCCTAAGCCTTAGATAGTTAATCAGATAAACTTGCACTCGTCGAGTGGTCCGGAATGTAAAAATCAAATATAGACAGGGGTTTCGCTATGCAGAATTATACATATATAAAGCTGTTTTGCTTAATCCTAATTGGGATGTGATCATCGTAAATTTATAAATATTACCTATTCCACAAACTATAAATGAAACATGCAAGTTATTAAGATCTCCTAAAACCTAAGCTAGTGTAAATTTGCGGCACCCCTCAAGCATAAAATATTACCTGGCTTCTGCCAGCTTACTTTCGATAAGCTTTCTAAGAAAATACTCATCAGAAGATTTCCAAGCATACGATATATGAACCTCCGGAGCTCCTCAGAAAATCACTCCGGCCTATTCTCGAGATCTGGATAGTGAATTTCGAAGAAATTTTCTACCTTCATACGGCTTCAACGAGATTGAAATCTAAGGTGTAAGCAGGCCAGATCATAGGCTTATTTTTCTTTGCCCTGGGTCTTTCACACATGAAGGTTGCCATATGTGGCGAAGTATAATCTTGCATTATTTGCAACCAGCATATTTGAACTGCTCGTTCGCAGCCCAAGATTTTTATGAGCTACTCATCTATTGGATGTATTTAACGACATAACTACGCTAAGAGACTCACCCTCTATAAGTGTCTCAAAAATAATAATTTATAATAGTTTCCTTTGTGATAGCCTGATGTTTGTGGCAATAAACTCTTGATGGCCAGAGATGATGAGGAGGCGCCAGCGAGGAGTCGTGTGGTAATACGGAAGGAAGAATATTTGTAAAATTACCGATACTAAGTATACCATGATTTACATGTAAGATATATGTACCTGTGCGTACAGGACTTCGACAGGGAAACATCCTGATATTCATTACGACAGGGCTGCCTTGCCACATGTGTGCAGTACTACAGGCCTTAGTCAACCATACTGCATTAGCGTGACAGGGATTTGTTCAAATTTTTGACTATTACGAAAGGGGTAGTAGTACTTGTAACTGATACCCCGCACAACAAGACTTCGTATTCTAAATTTCTAAATTTCACCGCACATACGACGAAGTACCAATATGTTCGACTAAACAAAAATTAGCCCTACTTATCTATCATCGCAAAACCATCGAAAATATCTTTCATCAGAAGACTGTTTTCGCATTAAAACACTGCGAAAATACACCAACAAAATCGCTCAACAAATTGATTATGACCTTGGACTCTCCTGGTACCAAATTCAACACTTGTGCCCGACAGAATGAGAGCCCAAATATTCGGAGAGGACGCCCGCTTGAACTGCCTAGTTAGCAGATATATCAGTTGATGGCCTTTGTTGGGTCTTCATTTGAGGCTCGATGGATTAGTTACCTGGATCTCCTTACTCGATCCGTTTAGGCTCTGGAACTTCTATGAAAGAAAACATGCAGCTTTGTTTCCCCGAACTAGACGGACAACGGTTGCTAGATTCAAGGCTTTATGCAATAGTTCAGGCTAGCTGGGAATTAATTACCAGTGAACATCTTGCGCCACTTCTCGCAAGTATGCAATCGAGGTGCTAGGCAGCCTTGGATTGTTTTCGGTGTTGTATTAATCTAAATTTGTTTGAATGTGATAAAAAATCATTAGTTTAGTTTAGATATGCGTTTTGTAAAAAATATTAAAAAAAGAATTAAATGAATAATCAAATGAAGCCAAAATTAAAGTGATAAACTTTTGATTTTGGTATACGAATAAAATATGATCCAAAAGATCATTGTAATTTGTGCAATATATATGATGAGATATCAGGATAAGAGCCTCATACTCAGCCATAATTCTGTGCGGCATTGACTGTAGTAGTTGCTCCATCTCATCTTCATTCTCTGCCTCGTCCCAGTATTTAATCACAATGCGGCGAAGTTAATCTTGTAATAGCTGTTTCTCTGGACCCAAGTCTGGGTATTTGAACGGGGTATAAATCCATTATCAATATGAAGAGAATGGTGAAAATTTAATGGGAAAAACTATTCTCCCATTGACCTCTTGCATCGATTGAGCTACCTAGTAGGAGCGTTGTCCGGCGTCACTTCTAGCTCTATAGACCACTCAATGTATTTGAGAGCTAACCTCCCCATATGTGAAGTTAAACTAATGGAGTGCCACTCCTTTCAATCAAGGAGGAACCTTTTTCTCTCCTAAAAAAGGAGCCTCCAAAGGTCCACTCAAGTCGCCTTCGAATATTTTCTACGACACATGTAAAGTCGTATACTTTATTCACCTTGATGATAAGCTTGGATTAATTTTTTCACCATGATTTCATCTTTCTAGAGAATTCTTATTCAATCTTCTTTTTCTCAGTAGACATAACTACTGGCGAGCCCATATCGCCTTCTCATATTTTGAGGGTACAGCTAAGGTTTCGCACAGACGACTCGGCGAGAGGGCACCTTTTACACATTCCCCGTCGAATCACCTTCTCACTGGCACCCAGGTACCAGAAGGCTCCGTGGGTGAACTCGAAGTAGGAAATTCAGAAATTTTCGGAAGAGGAATAAATGAAGTCTTCTGTCTTGTCGACTTGGGAAGTGCCCAAGATAGGAAGACGAATTTTAGACTCTTGAGGATGAAGATTGATGGATAAGCTTGAAGAAAGGGAGGAGGATGTTCATCAGGTTAATTAATTTTACATATTAAGGCAAGCCAATAAGCGAGACATCCCCTGCTTAGTTTCAGTTCACGATATTTACAGTTCCATCGCTGTAAAATTTGCCGCTCTGAGAATAATACACAGAGCCATGCGCCGCCACTAACCGACGCTTGCGCTTCCTTGCATTAGACTGATCATAACTATTCCACGTATTAATTAATACATCGTCTCGACATTCCACGCGACACCCTCGTGGCAAAATCTATCCTCATGGCAGCAGGGATCTTTCCCACTCCTTCCTCATGCCGCCACGAGCTGCACTTCGCCATAACTTCCCAGCCTGAAATCCTCAGGTTGTAGCGAGATCTGTATACACATGATCTACATCAAAATCAAGTTAATAATGATACATTTACGACACAGTTACCCCTGTCGCAAATTTTCTATAGTGGTACAGTAGTCAATCTGAACAACGCTAAAAATGTGGCATTGCAGGGGCTCAAGCGTATTTGCACTAATTTACTCGGGCATGATTTACTAAAGATCCACGCTAAACCTTAAATGTCTACACAAAGCGAATTCTGAGTCAAGCAACAACCGCACAGCACCATAGAATTTCGCAAAGGTTCACATGAATATAAATTGGTATATTCTCATTATCATTACAAGATTTCGAGTTGTGAGAATATCTGCAGAAATTACAGTGGCTAGACTAAGATGACTAAGCACGTGGACAGCCGTCGTACATTTTTCTGGATAAAGAGTAATCCCCGTCACAACTCACTTACAACAGTTACTCAGATCAATAATACAAACTTAAATATATCCCTAAAGCCCGATCAAACTTTTAAGTACTTACATTAACTAATTTTAAGATATGGTAGTTAATTTTTGACTAAGTTGGAGTAGTTTATGCTAAACTTGAAGACCCTTGAAGTACCCAACAAATAATTGAACTCTTCAATCAAGGAAAGTCGTGCCGTGAAATAGGGGATCAGAACAAATATTCCAAGTCTGTCATTGGTAACGACCGCAAGATGCCCCTAGATATTGATAGCAGCGGGAAAGGGGGAGAAGAAGTAATTGTCACCCCCGAGAAAAGCGACAAATTGTCCATGATATAACCCATGGGATCGCGAATATGCCCAAACAGGCAGCGACAGCTCTTCAAGCGTCTTACGGTCATATTGCTACCCCTCAAACTATAAGAAAAGTTTTGCGAAAGTCGGGTTTAAAGGCCCGAAAAAAGGAAAGCCAGGCTGTAATTCGCTTTGAAGTAAAAGGGGTTATTTAGTCAGACGAGACAAAGATCAATCGAATTTGCAGTGATGAGACACAGTACAATTGGCCAAAAGACGACAGAGTGAAACAGAATGATACAGTCAAATATGGTAGGGCAAATGTCATGATCTGGGGATGTATAGCGTAGTGCGGACTAGGTACTATGGTTCAGGTAATGAGAAGAATGAATGCCGAGTAATATGCCACATTCCTGGACAAGTTTAACTTGTAGTATGGAGGCAACATGTCTTTTAGGAGATTTACCACCCGTGAACCAGTTAATTTTCCAGCAGGATAATGATTCAAATCGTATATCCCGAACCGCAAGAGCATCCCTTGACTATGAAGGTATCAATTGCTTGGATTAGCTTGCCTAACCCCCATATTTAAATCCAATTGAGCGCCTCTTAGGTGAGTTGAAAAAGAATCTGGGACTTACAGGAATGAATTGAGAAAAAATGGGCAAGTATACCAGTGATTACTTGCCTGAACCTTGTTCTTGTTGCATCAATTCAATAACAAAGACGAATTGAGGCCGTTTTGGCTGCGAAAGATGGTGGCACTAGGTACTAGAAAATAATATAGCCACTGTAATTTCTGCAGATATCCTCACGACTCAAATATTTGTAAATATAATGAGAAGACACTGATTTAAATTCTTGTCAATCTTTGAGAAATTCAATGGTGTCGTGAGGTTGCCGCATACATGTATCTTAGGCTGAGAATTCGCTGATTTGGGGCATAGTGAAATTATGTGGGGAAATACACTGAACTGTTAAAAGGATGTCACCTAGAAGTTTTATGATCCTCCAGGATAACAATGTAAGTCAGGTGTGGAAGTACGTATGCAGGTAGATTCAATATAATATTAACGTCGACTATGTAAAGTAATAAGACTTTTCCTAGATACACGAAGCATCTACCTTCTCGCGTAGCTCCCGATACGCGTAATCACGTGGCTATTGATTCTAGCATTAATCTCTGCAACTACATGAAGCTTGATTTGTAGACTGATCTTCGTTTGTTTGTTTTTT
>JAATOF010001661.1:0-23397 GCA_013170925.1 Podosphaera leucotricha | reverse complement strand
TAGCGAGTTTCGTATGGCGTAGAATCGAAGGAACTGAATTTGACTCTCCCTTGTCTTCACTTTTGAGCCAATTTAGAGCTGCAGTATACTTAATTTCAAAAGGTTGATCTTTAATTGAGCATATCACTTCACGGTCACACCGCCTATTGTGAGAAACTTGTTATTTAATTACTATGACCATTTAGTGTTAAAAGGTAAATTATGTATAAAGTTACGCCTGTGACAAGTTTCTGACAGGAAAAGAGCCAATCTTCTCTCGAAAAGAACTTTAGAAAATGTGAATAGATCAATTAGAAAGAAGAGCTGTGCATCTAGTAAGGGAATCATACAAGATTTTCGAATCTATTTTTGTTGATTAAATGAAAATTTATTGCGATAAAGGTTCTAAAATTCAGCGTACCTCAGAATTTTGTCGTACCTCAGAATTTTCGTGCCCACTGTGGGAAGGGGCTCCATCCATAGTAAGGTTCGCTTAAATCCCCTTATTTTATTTTACATGTACATGTACATCACATGTACATGTACATGTAGTTCAAGCTGTACTATTCCTCCAGGGTAGTGTCCGACTAGTGAAGAAAAGACTCGCTTCAGGGGGTCTATCCCTACTAGCTCCAAAACTCATCTTATGAGCGGGGCACAGCAAAAGTCCCCAACTTTTTGCACCAAAACTCACCATTCAAATATTACTATTGAAGATACACAACAAAGTTAAATTCTTCAAAATTTTGCAGTTGATATATTCAGATGTCTAAAATTCAGAATCAGTAATTTTATTATGTATTTTCCTAGTGTGGGAGCTATGTTATGGGGGCAGAAATTTAGTAACATTTCCTGAAATTCTAATGCATGAAAACCGTACTTCATGCTCAAAAAGTTAATAAGTTCAAATTTATTCCACTTGTAAACTGAGAATATTGAATATAATACAATAAATTAGAAGGTTGTGTGCTGGTTTTGTAAACTTAGAGCGGAAGTAGCTTAAGTCATGAAATTATACCAGTAGAGTTTTTGCTCAATTTTGGCATCTATAATGTAGTTCCCACACTAGGAAAATACATAATAAAATTACTGATTCTGAATATATCAACTGCAAAACTTTGAAGAGTTTGACTTAGTTGTGTATCTTCAATAGTAATATTTGAATGGTGAGTTTTGGTGAGTTTTGGTGCAAAAAGTTGGGGAATTTTGCTGTGCCCCGCTCATAAGATGAGCGGCCTGAGGAAGTCAGGTCGCTTCGTCGGAGGAGCGGGGGTAAGTAAACCCCGCGATTAAATATTTATTGAAATCTGGGACAATTTTGTTGCATAGTGTGTATCGTAATCGTCCCGAACTCGATCTTCAGCGAGCTTCTTCTGAGCTGTGACAGTCGCCTTACAGTCCAGTCAACGTAAAGATACGTGGATCCCTTGAGGATTTTCTTTTCTCCCTTACAGTCGGGCCTCATTGAGTCTCAATATATATATCACATTTATGTATCACTACGTTAGATTCGGAAACGTTATATCTTCTACCCACCCTTGACATACTGAGCACCTAGGCGGACTATTACAGCTGTCAGAAAGCAGATCAGGAGTCTAGAAAGCACAATACCGATTTATATACGTCTAAACTTTATCAAAGCTTCCACGGCTCTTGAAAGAACAAGATGTTCTCGTCCAAAATATACCCACGTTTGGCCACAAAATAAGTTACCCATCGCTCCAGTTGCAACAGTTCGACGATAGTTTGCTCATTTGTAGGCTTCAAAGCGGTGCGAAACTAACCTAGAAACCAATAATTCGCGTTATGTATCTTGCTTGAGTTTTCTGGATGCCTTCACAGGTTCTGGATCTGTAGGTTTCTCAAGGTCTCAATCAGCGTGTATATCGATTTTTGCGTTAACTTTAAAGCGTATCATAACTAGATCTCTCCTGCTTCTGAATAAACTTCGATTTCTTTGATAATTGATGGTAATCTTTAGCTTTTCAAAATGCCTCCTCCTTCCTTTAGAATTGTGCAGCATTTTTGGACTTCTGGGAGACTACTGCTGTATAGCTGTTTGGCTGCTAAATATCGTTTATGATTCATACCCGACTCCTCCTACTTGTAAACGCTAGCTGTAACCTGCCTTACGCCGAGCAGCTTCCTTTGCGGCCTCAACAGCTACTCATCCCCTTACCTCAAACCCCTAGGTAAATGCTTGCATTGAGTGTTGAAACGATTGCGTAATTGATGATGGGATTCTTAGAACTGCCGTGCGAGGTGAAATGTTTAAATTGGGGTTCACAACCCCCTTCGCCCTATTAATTTCTTGTGCCTGTAGCTCGTTTTCCGGGTCTAAATTCATGGAGAATTGGACGTACTTGTAATTAAATGCTGTGATCGTTGGCCACTACGTAAATGCTTCAAATTATAGTGATATTCTTGCACCTTTATAAATATCTTTGATACGCGACTAGAAATATTGAATTAAATCTGCAGACAGTGGAGTAGAATGTTATGGTGGTTATTGAAAACCAAGCGAAACGATCGGGGCGAAAGGATGCAGCTAAAAGGGGGTGGAGTAAAAGGTGGAACCCCCGATTATTAGACTCGGTAAATGAGTATTTTCATTATCAAATCCGAGTTGAATGTGAACACTGGGTCACGTTTACGATCTACTCACCTTCTTACAGCTCCCTTTTAGAAGTCATATGATGGGCAAGTAGCATAAGGTGTAAGGGGTCACTTAGAATACCCTAGGCTTCTATTTGACGAACCACTTTTGATATACTACACTCTTTTTTGTTTGATATAGCGAGTCAGATATTCAATGTTTACATATTTTTCATTACTAGTCTCAGTTGTGAGGTACCTGCCATATAGAGACTTAAACTATTTTTTGTCTGCAAAGTAAGTTGTTTAGAAAAGTAGCTTTAAACAAATTAATTAAAAGTCTGACTCCTCCTGGAAGAACATTCCAAACGTGATAATTGTACCATATATAAGAACTCCGCCTACTATTGACATTATTGCCGCGTACCATTTGATGATATCCGAGTGTGCCAGTAAAGCCGGAAGCGCTTCGGGTTTGTTAGCTGAGGACTCGTTTGTAAGATATTGAAATTAGTGATCTTCTTTTTAGACCTTGGTCGATTGGATGGCGGAATCCAAAGAATGAACTATCAAAGACTTACCAACACCCATTAAGACCAAAAACCCCGTGCAAAATCTCCCTAAATCGAGTACGGCGTTGCCACTTCGATCGCTGATAAAATCATCGGGATTGGCACATCGACCGCATATCCAGTTTGGCAAAGGTGCAAGTACATAAGTAGCAACTACAAGGAGTGGCAAGTATTGGTGGAATAGGGCGCATGAGAGGATGACGAGGAGAAACCCTATAGCAAGAACCTGCCATAAGCTGTCAGCCTTTTAATCTTGCAATTTATGGTGAATCACTTGTAAATATTACTCACAAATGAAAGCGATATTATAGTTTTAAGGCCAGCCGTCATTTTCCTAAATATCGATAGAGGGTGGTTGTTGTTTTGACACGTATGAAGATGAGGATATCAGAATTGTAAGCCGCCTTTGGTTCGAATCTATCCCTACTAGATCAAATATGCAGCAACTTGATCCTCCTTTAAACTTTTCTAGAAAACGTAAATTCGGATTCTAATTTTTCATTGTCGTTCTACAATGCGGTATCTGTCAGGGCTGTTCCACTGTTGCGCGTGAAAACGCGGCACTCGACATGATCCCTGTACGATCGATAACGGCAAGCCTGTTGGAGGTATTCGTCATCAAATTTCTGCCAGGTTCATACGTCAACTCTAAATACGCCGTGCCTATTTTTTGACGACAGGAGATTCACAAAATGTTCCGAAATAATTATGATAATGACTCGGTCACCTTGTAAGTCACTGATCTCTTGGCCTGAATAAAACGAAAAACTAATGAGATGGATCTAGTTCACCACAAGGCCGAATCTTTCAAGTTGAATATGCTAGCGAAGCTGTAAAGCAAGGAAGTGTTGTTGTGGGAATAGCGAGTAATACACATGTTGTTCTTGTGGCACTGAAGGTATTGAAAAGACCTCCAGCCAGACTCATTTACTGAATACCTGGCTTTCAGCGGAACGCGGAGGAATTATCATCATACCAGAAAAAAATTATCGCTATCGATGAGCATCTTGGGCTTGCACTTGCAGGGCTGGCGTCAGATGCTCGCGTTCTCTCGAATTTCATGAAGCAACAGTCACTCTCATCACGTCTCACCTTTGGTCGTGCTATCCCCCTGCACCGTCTTGTTGCATCAATCGGGGATCGGGCTCAAGAAAATACCCAACACTATGGCAAACGTCCGTATGGAGTTGGCCTCCTGGTGGCTGGTGTAGACGAGACAGGTCCGCATCTATATGAGTTCCAGCCTAGTGGATTGACACAAGAAATGGCAGCGTGCGCTATTGGTGCGAGAAGCCAGATGGCAAGGACATACCTTGAACGCAACTTGGATCAGTTTGTTGATTGTGGACGTGAGGAGTTAATCAAACATGGCTTAATGGCTCTGAAGGAGAGCTTAGCACAAGATAAAGAACTCGCGATAGAGAATACTAGTGTTGGCATAGTAGGCATTGGGAGTAGCTTAAAAAACTCACAAATTGAGGGCTTCAGGTTGTATGATGGAGTCGACGTAAAGCAGTGGATCGATTTAGTTGCGGATGGAAATGAAGAACCAGAGAAACCAGAAGAAATGGAGATTGATTGATAGGCAATTTATTCTTCAAAAGTCACTAGTTATTGTCTAACACATGAGAAAAGTTTTGCAGTCATAGAGGAACTAATTTTTACTTTTTGGCTTGTCGACAACGACCAACTCCATTCAATCGTGTTGTCAAACTGATCTCCGTAAGGTACTGACGTTGGATTTAACCGAGAGGTTTAAATAACCCTACGTCATACTTTGCGCAATTCGGGTTAGAGGACGATTAGCAGCGTCCGATCATCATTCTCAATCGTTGACGACAATCTCTTCACATTGTTACTGTTTAATTCTTGTTAATATAAGAACAACGCGATAGTGGTGCAAACTATTAAAGAAGGATGGAGTTTATGCACAAAACCTTAGAGAGACTAATTTTCTAATCAGGCCAAATTAAGTTTACCAACGCTCTAATACATTGCGTGAGTGATGCTCGATCATGAAAAGTATGAGTTGCCTCGAAATTTCTTTAGAAAGTTGCAACTAGACTCGAAACTTTCAAATTGATATAAAAAAATGCATTGTGTTAAAACTGGAAATTACTTTAACTATTACAGTCAACTGCATCACATCACGTCTATGTGGGTTATCAACATCAACAATCGAAATAAATTGCAATGAAAAGGTCCTTCATTGACGAGACAATAAAAAGAGAAGAGCGAAGAATTGTCTATCTATTAGACATATTTGCAAGTTTTACTCGGAAAAAGTAGATCCCATGGCGCGATGATGAATACAAAGACAAAAGTTGAGCTGTGCAATGCTTTTGATGTCGCATTTTTGAAGCATATACCTTTTCTTCACTTCCCCTCGCATACATCCTATTTGCTCATACATTGGATTAAATAAATCGGAGCATCTAGACAGACGCATCCTAAACATGGCTAATTCCTCAAAGCATATCAATTTGAAACTATTTCACCATTAAACAGTCCGACACCTGAAATGTACTGTATAAGAATCTCTTGGGAATCTCTTTATCAATAGGTCAATAATATCGACTCGTACCTTTTGCGATTGTATCCAGGCTACATATGTTGGTGCTCATGCAAGTTTAATTACTGTTGTCACTTGCGGAACTCTCATGTTTATCTGGACCACTTTGGATAATAATTACGTTGTCATACATGTAGCAAGTTTCAAATCTGCCATAAGGCCTATTAATGGCTGAAGGATTCGCATAAATCTACCTCAAATTTTTATCTTTTGATCCGAAAACTCTCGAGTACCGCATGTGTATGAATTTTAGGACAACTTTATATGGCTTCAAATAAATAAATTTTCTGGAATCGGAAACTTGATCTTAACAAGTCCAATTCTGCTCAACGACACGAAAATCAATTGGTATGTCATTCTAAATAAATTAATGAGTCTACGTCATATCTCATCATACTTTAGATTCTACTTTTGTCCTTAAACTTATGAGTAGACATGGTGGACCAGCTAACTAGCACTGTAGGCTCTAGTATCTTCTGGTGCTTTGGCTGATGAATGCGAGTGAAGCTCAAGACCACGAACTCTTTTTATCTCCAATCAATAAGATAATAACAATAAATGTACGCTTCTAAGACCATAGCTCCCAATCTATGAGGTTAATTAGCTGTTTAATAGGCAAATTGTTTCAAGCGTTTGACGCAGCTAGCAACCCCATCGCTTTGCCGGCCTATTCTAACACCTCAATCGTACCGTTTGTAGCTTCGTTCTTCTTGATCGGGTATTTAGTAGTACTAACTACGCATGATAGCTTCTGGGGTGCTGTCTTGAAGTTGTACCGGGAATTATAGTTTGTTTGCAACAGAATGATTTCCATACTACCCCGAGGGTGTTCGCCGTGAAGTGTATTTCGAGTATTTTCTCACAATTGCATGGCTGGAGACCCTCTCCCTCTCCTGCTCAGATTGTGCGTCCAGCTCGGTTAAGGCTTTACTGGAACATATTAAGGACAAGTTATCCTCTCTGGCACAACGTCACTTGCCTAAAACTCATTACAAATTCTTCTAGATATTGTGAGGATGTTTGTGTATCGTTTATTTAACAATAGCTCGACATAAACGAGCTTAGTTGCCGGATTTCTTGCATCTTAGAGAAAAAGGGACATTTATTTCAATAGATACAATCTAAATTATTACAGCTAGTAGTCAATAAATCCGCCTTGAGCTCGTACGACGTCTTCAAATCTGGTATGCATGTCTCTGAGAACTAATCTCGGCTCTCCGACGTTGTCTCCACTGATCAGAGCCCCCGTAAGGATCTTGTGTGTAAGTTTTCATCAGGCCCCGTACATCCTCGATAGGATTTAAATCAGAAGAATCCCTCTGATAGATACTGCGGAATGAACTAAAGCATTTTCATAGTTGAAAATGAGCGAGGAAATACATTGAGACTCATCATTTTAGTGACACGCACTTTGGTGACACAACCATCTTTGAAGTATATTTCATCACTCCAAACAATTTGTTGACCATCATTTATATCAATGTAAAGATATTGCTCCGCCCATTTTAGTCGTATCCTATTGTGTTCGTTGTTGCGGAGGCTTGCTTCTTGCAAATGTACCGCTGAAATCCTCTTCCGTTGAGGGTTCTTTGGATGGCATCTCGCCCAACATTCCATCTTTGGTATTCCAGAGCTAGTTCGAGGTGGGTCATCTAACTAGTCTCTCGAGAACAGCAAACAAATGTTACCAATTTTTCCTCTTCTCCGGTTTTAAGTGTTGGTAGTCGACCAGTACTTTTTCCAGGAGATACGCGAGCTGACCGCTATGTACCTCTCACTTAGTGGAATGAAATACTGAGATGATCTGAGATTTCTCTGATAGAGTGAATGCCTGGCTCGATGGAGCGGAAAAACCCAACTTCAACCGGATTAGAGGTGTGATCAATTCATATCGAGAATATTGATTTTATTTAAATTCTTTAATCAGTGAAAATTATTAGAGATCTTTATCTATACGTTTTAATCTCTGTATTTAAAATAAATATGTTTTTCATACTTAACGCCGACAGGACATAGAGGGAACAAAGACATTGATGAATTTGGGGTTGGAGGAATGAGTGGACGAAGATATTACGAGATGAGAAAGAAGAGCATGAACTGATGGGTGGAAACTAGCTAGCTCTATCCCTTGTTCATACAAGGATATACCTATTATTAAGCATGGCCGATCGTACGGTTAACCCTGCTACCCTGTATATCCCGAGTTGATGCGGCTGACTGATAAAGAGATGATAATTGGTTCTTTCCACCCCATGTCGCATGTTCACACCGGTGCTAAAATATCGACGTAGCCTAGACAACCCCCAATTGAAATACAAAAAACGAATTCATAAGCGTCGCAATGTGTGACCGTGAGAACACGGTGGCACATCCGCACAATCGATTACGACGTTTGCCATGACTGGTGGTTATGGAATATCTTCTGGGGTGACCTTTTTATGTTTCCAAGAGTAAATTTTCTATGCTCTGTGAACGTAATTGTAAATCTACATTAAATACTCGTCATATGCTCAACTAACTTGTACATGTTTGAGAAAACCAACTCGTCTTGATTTTCTACATTAAACAATGGAATAAATAGAGCAGCAGTTATTAAGATCTTATTCAACTCTATACACCACACGCTGCGGACAAGTTCTAGAGTTATGTCTTGTCGAGCTACAAGTTGCACAGCGTCTTTCCCTGACCAAATCTTTGGATATCTCAAAGGCCGATGGATCTCGAAGATTTGAAGAGCTGTTTATATTTCCCCGAGATTAACGATGTCGTGATGCTATCGAACCAGACGGTCGCACCCTAGATTGTTGGACGCTTGGGTTATAGATTGGTGGCGGGTTAAGCAAAGCAAGCTGGTTCAGTTAGATCTTCTTCGCGCTTTTTAATGCTACCACTTGCTGCTCGAGATCGACAACAACCACCTCTATCACAATTTGTGACTATTTTACGTTTGTCTGAGCGAAGCTTTGAGACTGCATAGCCTTGCTCATGCGCATAGTCGCGTACAGCACGCATCAGAGCGACATCATTCGGATATGAAGCTTCAGAAGGTAGTAGCATAGTGATTGCAGATTCGGAAATAATGTTCTATTATTCTTTTCGCAATGGAATAATCAGACCTTGATTGAAATTAGCTTGAATAGTCACCAATAGTCAGATTATAGGGAGCTTTTAATTCGAGTTACTGTGTATATTTCTCTGTTAGCTACTGAAGGATGCCCTTACTGAAACATTGCAGAAATGACTACTTGATCAGATCGTAGAGAGAATTGTGGATTAGTAAAGCCTTTGGTTCAGTAGTCAGGAAAGTAATTAACTTGCATCTGGGGGACCGTGCTACATGTAATATTGTTTGAAGGAATTTATAGTTATACGGCTGGGTGGATTTAAATCCGAGATACATGGGGTGGAAAGAACATTACCCTTAGTTAATTGGCTCAATTAGATGAACTTTTGGTCACTACACCCTTGCACTGCCCCACCAGGCCAATAGATTGGATCCTAGACAGACTTAGCCCTCAGGAAATATATTGCCATACATATTTTGATAACTCAAGAATCTTGAAGAGTCATCAGGACTTCGCAAGATGCCTTCGGCTGTAACTGTTCCTCGAGCATCAAATGCTCAGGTGCAGAATGATGATGGGATGAAGGTAAAGTTACTTCCCGCTCACATATCTCCAACAAATAACTGATCAACGGAAGCCAGCTATCAAATCAATCATCAAGGGCATTGCTTTGATGTTAGGCACGCATCTCTTCATGAAACAAATAATGGGAAAAAATTCTAACGTAATTAATACTACATCGAGTGTATCCGGAGATAGTAGTGATACTCAAACCGCTGTCGGCGCAATCCCGCCTTACTTGATGCGACCAAAAGGTTCAGAGAATACAGTGACGCATAGTTTAATACCCCGTAATATAGCTCCGACATGGCCGCAAGAATCACTACTAGATATTTTGATCATGATTTCGCCATCTGGAACTCCTCAGTCAATATCAAATCCTACAGAGGAAAATGTCATTGTCATGCACGAACGGGCCTTTCAGTTAGGTAACTACAGTCAAGAAAGGGTGATCGATACGTCGTTTCGGGTTCCACGGCAAGTCCAGGAAAATGGAACTCTATGGGGCCACTTCTTTATTGGACTCAGTGGAGAGCAGCTCGACCCATCCTCACCCAGCTACACTCCCGAGCGATCATTTCATTTTACTTGGCCTCTGTCACACTATCTGACGCAGAAAAAAATAAAAAAAACAAAGAACCTGCTTCAGGAGAGCAAAGACACTGACGAGGAGATTCCGACTGGTCCGATTATCACATCTCACTATCACCCAAATTTCACCATTTCATTGATTCCAGATACAGGAGTGGTAAACTTTCTCTCGCTTAGTCCAGCTGTACGGCAATATTTCCACTTGGAGGCTAGTGGTGCGAGAGATACCACAGGTCAAAATGGATGGTATTATCCCGTGATCTTTATCAATACGTTCTGGCAATTGAGAAATCAAATGATCCCCCTTAACTCGACGATTTCTCAACTTCCCTTGCATATTAACTTGAATAATTTGGCAAACTGGAAATTTAATTTGTTATCAAGCATCGATGAGGGTGCTAAGCAGGCTGCTAAGAACGCTGCACAAGGTGATCAATTCACCTAGAACGTCGTAATTTTTCCGAGCTAAAATCTTTCTAGGTTCTTCGACTCCTGGAACTGGAGATGGTAGTGAGTTTGAAATGATCAAGGAAATTCTCATCGATACCAACCCTTATCTTCTCGCAACGACGGTATTTGTGACCATCTTTCACATGCTTTTTGAAATGCTTGCGTTTAAATCTGATATTAGCCATTACCGCAATAAGAAAAACAACGTAGGTATCTCAGTTCGCTCTATCCTTGGAAACGTGTTCATGCAAGGTGTAATTTTACTATATCTCCTTGACAACAATGATAATACAAATTGGATGATTCTCTTCTCGCAGGGCATGGGCATCGCCTTAGAGTTCTGGAAAATAACCACGGTAGTCGATGTTCGTCTACGGCCTTCTGAGAACGTGTTTGGCTACAGAATCGCCTTCGAAGACAAGCACGTGCTCTCCGAAACCGAAGAAAAAACTAAAGAGTATGATGCTGTTGCCTTCAAATATTTGTATATCATAGCCATGCCGCTCCTCCTCGCATACGCAGCTTACTCTATTGTTTACGAAACTCACAAATCATGGTACTCGTTTGTCATAACTACATTAGTGGGTTCTGTTTACGCCTACGGATTTCTCATGATGGTCCCATCTCTCTATATTAACTATCGTCTGAAATCTGTAGCTCATATGCCTGCAAGGGCGATGACGTACAAATTTCTCAACACTTTTATCGATGATTTGTTCGCTTTTACAATTAAAATGCCCACACTCCATAGACTAGCAACTTTGAGAGATGATATAATTTTCTTTGTTTACTTGTATCAGAGCTGGAAATACAAGGTCGATTATACGCGCGTCAACGAATTTGGACAAGGAGGTGGAGAGGAGGAATCAGAAACATCATCTCAAACATTGATGCCTGCCATGCCCGACACAAGCAAAAATAAAAAAGCAATCGACAATTTATTCACCGAAGAAAAAACAGAGGAGACGCAGGCAGTGACATCGGGATCTAGCAGTCGAGTTGCCACGAAACGAAAGTAGTAGTAGCAACTTTCTTTTCAATCTGTATAGTATACTATTTCCTGGCTTACACACGGTTCGAAATGGGTTTTCTTCATATTAAACTTGAAATCGTAAGCATGGCATTGGCAAACAAGGATTAGAATAGTGCCGAAATGTAAGCTGAAGACACAGTGAAAGAATATTCAAGGGAAGCCAAAAGTCGATAGCAGTGGCTTACATCTCATCCGAATGGCAGCTCTAAAGAATTTGGCCACATCTTAGTGATTGGCTGACTACTGCCTTAAATCCAACTTGTACTACGAGTCCCTCGTAATGTTTTAAATTACTTTTTTTTGCTGTGGTACTTTGCGAAAACGGACTTGCATATCTAGAATCATAAAGGGTGAAGGAACTGATGTGGGGATGTGAATTTACAATTATTGGCGTCTTACTCGACGCTGTTAACGTCAATGGACATCATTGTGTGACAACATCATGTCCAAAATTTTAGATATTGAGTTTCAAGTTTGCTAAAGGTGACTACAGAATTTTTCCCAAGACGTCAACATAGTACATTTATACGCTGAAGACGTCGCTTTTGTTTAAAACTTTCCACAAGGCGTTACTCCTACATCAGGTCAAAAGTGTTTATCACCTTTGGCGTAAAATACGTTCGTCTTTCGAGTGAAGCGCCTTTGGCGCAAGCTAGTTGCGTCTACGGAGTGATTGCCTTCGGCGAAGGTTTATTGCGTCTTTGAAGTGATCGCCTTCAGCGGATGATACAGCTTGAACCGCCTCGGGCTTTGTCTTCGTTAAGACAACATAGTTCGTTCTTCGGAAATTTTAGCCGAGAGCCATATTTCTCTACCATGATTAATTCAGTTCGTCAAGGGATTCTGCAAGGAAGCCGCTGCGGCTTGAGCAGCATTAGTTTCTGCTTGTTGAATAACATTTTGTAATATAGCTTGTTCCTCTGGATTTAAAATTTTTATGAGAGACTGGTAAAGAGGAGGTTGACTTTGTTGGAGTTCTATATGTATTAGTAAGTAAAACAGTTTTATGGTTTGGAGTTTATAATTACTTAGTAAGCCATCTCGGAAAAAAATGTAAGGCTCAACTTTATCCAAAGGTGTCTCAAGAAGAGTCTCTTCAGAGAGTTCATCATCGGAGTCATGGTCTTCGAAGTTTTTGTAATTTTGGGCTTCCTCGCCTAGAAAATTGATGTAAGCGTTGCTCTCGTCTTTTGCATCTGCATCATCTGCATCATCTTCTTCTTCATTCCAATCAGTGCCGTCTACAGCCCATTCATCTTCTGCTAATCCTTCATCTCCATACTTGTCTCCCAAGGAGTAATCATCTCGGAGAGCGTCTTCGCGTTCTAAAGATAGTGAGTAAATTTATGCGACTTTATTTACTAATCAGTCTTACTTTTTACAGCATCCGGAAGAGTCTGAAATATTCTAATTGCACCCTAAGGATAAAAGTAAGCAAATACTTTACCTTGAAACTAAAGTTTGGATGTAACTTGCCTGTAAGAGCCTGGGCCAGCCTTGCTGCACACTCACAGGTACTTGATCAGCACTGAGGGTGAGCAGCGCAACTATAGCGGCAATTGATATTTTTTTATCGTGAACTCGGGTAAAAGAGTCGATGCCTGAAAACCAAAGCACAAAAAACTTATCTGTCCAGGCATTTGTTTCTAATGCGTGGAGGGCCAAGACCTGGAAGCTGTTAGTTTGTTTAAGGAGTTATCTCAAATATATATGTACTGGGTTGTAGTAGATCGCATTAACAACCATCTCCATTAAATGAATCTTATATGACTTTACTTTAACTTCGTTGCTTATAAGTATACGCATACTAATTTCAACCTAATTCACGTTAGATATCTCTCACAAAAGAAAATCCAAGTATAAATACTAACGAAGACAAGAACATATCGATCAATGTGTCCGCGTAAACTTAGCATTAGACCTTCGGCTAATTTGCAGGCGCAAATTTTGTCTACACCACCAACTTTTGAGTCAGAAAACATGTCATTTACCATACCAAACATAGCTTCGATATATTGTGGATTTTCAATAAGATGCTGTGCACCGTATTGAACAAAATTATCTAGAGCCGGAAGCATATCTTCGAGATATAGTTCAGCGCCAGCTTTAAAGGTTGCATGAATAAGCTCAAAAGCTTGCCACATTGTAGGGGAAATTGCTTTAGACGCAAAAGTGCAGCTATCAATGATTTCAAACACTTCATTATAAAGATCTGTGATAATTAGTCGACTTTCGTTCATTAAGATATGTCAAACATACCATAAAGCTTATTATCTAAAGTAACTTGAATAACAGGCATAAGTATTGATTCCATATGAAGAAGTACATCTGGAGTACTTTCCAAAGTGAGTATGAGAGTCCCAATAGTTTGCAAGACCCCAAGAGCAGTGATACTTTTGTCGTCCAGATATTCACCATAGGTGTCATCGCCATCGTCACGTTTTTCGTTTTTCTCAAGCAGTTCACGAATTATCCTCAAGTACGTGTCACGTAGTTGTTCACTCAGGGCTACGGCAAACGGAGTGAGCTCTGTTGCAAAAACTTCAACAAAATCTTCCATGACATTGGAGAGGGCATCCACATCAACCTCATTGGCAAGCTTAAGAAGTTGTTGCATGATCTGAGGAATATTTTGTTGCATACTTGTTCGAATAATATCATGTCTTATTAAGGGTTGAAGCGCAAGGGCAGCTTCAACACGAACTGGAAGTTCTGGATCTGCCATGCATTGGAGAATGTTTTGGTATATGATTAAGAGGTTATTTGGATCTTTGAACTGAAGCTGCTCAAATTTTTCAACCGTATCGCATGCTCGAGCACGTAGGAAACCAAGAGGACTCTTGAAATCAGGGAAGACGAATCGAACGAGAAAATATTCGACTTGTCCAGCGATTGGACTTTTCTTTCCTAAAATAATACCAGGAATAGACCCAATCATTCTGAGCGCGCCCTCTTTAGCAATGTGGTCTTTCTTATCCGCATCTGCACTTTCGTATTCACTCACAATCTTATTCACAAAGGTGAGAATAGTGTATGTTCGCTTTTTTCGAACCTTGGTGAGCGTAACTAAGAAATTGGTTGCAGCGACGTCGGGAGCAGAGGCTTCCTCAAAATAATTAAGCTTGTGATGAAGATATTCTTCTGGGTCAGTATCAAATTTTTCCACATCTTCCGGTGAAAGGCACAAAACTGGAAAGAGAACATGCGTGATGAGGGAGTCAAGGTGTAACTTTAAGTGATTCCACATTTGCTTGGGTTTGACACACTCATCTAGGAAGGCAAATGTGTATGAGAGGCAAGGACGGCTGAGCCAGGTTGTTTTGGCAACCCATTTTTCAATCTGCTGAAGGTAGCCTTTTAGAATTTCGGGCGCAAAGTTTGCAATGAAAGACTTTGAAAATTCGATGTAGTTGTCTCCATTCCCTTTTTGCAGGGCCGATGGATTACCATAACTAATGTTATCAGAAATTATGATACTTTTATCAAGAGATTGGATAAGCTACCGTATAAATAGTCGGTTAAGGTTAAAGTAGGCCCATTTTTTTGCCTTCCACCAATGATTTGCTTCGCGATCAGTCAAGTCCTCAGGTAACGCGGTGGGAGGCACGTCTTTAGCAACGGTTTGTAGAAATAATGAGCACCATCCGATCATAACTGATTGCTCTCTGAGGCAAGCAGCTAAGTCAAACTGATTAATCAGCAGTTATCTTATATTTGGTGTCTTATTGGCGTTTGACTTACAAACGTAGCATGTTTGTATGCCTTCATGACGATATGTAACATCTCTCCAGCTTCTTCACTCATTTCATTTACTAAACCTTGTCCAATCTCAAGAAGTCGAGGAAATAATGCGGCAATTATTTTATCAAAATCAGCCCGACTATCACCAGACTTGAAACGAAAGACACGACAAATAGCCAGCAAGCAATGAAGTCCTGCCATGATAGAAGAGACATCATTGGTGTTGAGTAATTGCGCATTAATATTGATGAAGCTTGGCCATTTTTCTGGGAAATCATAATGAAGAATTTTTTGGAGGATAGGTACTAGTTGTTGTCGAATTTGAGGGTTTGAAGAGGCGAGGACAGGGAGTAATCGTTCGCGGAATCTTTGTTTCTCTTCTTCTGGTATCGGTTTGTTTTGTTGAGAACTATTTGATTCAATTGACCAGCCTCTTGTGACACGATTCTTTAGGTAGATAACCGCTGAATTTGTGCGTTAGTTTTGGACCGGCGGGGTAGGTCATGCGTACTTGACATGCGAATAGAAGGCTCCTGTTCTGCTAAAAGGATATCGAGAAGAGCATCAGTAAATCCCAGATGTCCTTCAGCCTAAATTTAACGCTGGTCAACTTAGCACAATAGCAAAAATTTTTGAGCCGCTCACAGTCTTTAGATCAAGTTCAGCACGTCGTCGATTGTCTGCATTGGCATCGAGGGTCGCAACAATGCGACTGCGCAAAGCAGCGACATCCATCGCTGGGTTGTGATAATTTTGGCCTTTCTATATAATAATACCAAATCTGCACAGCCAAAGAGGCGTAAGATACAGGGCAGGTGGGTGGACAAGTTGGTTGTGTAATAAATTTTGACCAATCTTCCGAATCGCTTCGCACTCGCTTCGACAGCGTCTCACCGCTTTGGCGGGAGGAAGCAGTGCGCTAAAGTTGCAAATATGTTCCCAAATATGGCAAGGTCTTTTGGCAATAAATGAGGGGCAATTGCAACTACCCATCAGTTGCAACAATTCACAGTGTTTCATTCCATCTAGGAAATATTTTATCATTTATTTGTATCCAAACACTACTCTCTTATGCATCAACGTACATTTACCTGTGTGGGTAAATGAACGGATAGTAAACGACCTTATTATTATTATACGAGTGATTTACTACGTTCATAGGACGAGCTTCTCGGCTTTTCGGCTCAGTTTGTTTAATACTTCCAAATCTTAAGGGTTCATTGTAATCGGATCGATCTAGACACATCAATCGTTATATGCACTAACTACCCTTGACTAAAGAATCATTTAATGTCGTAATAGTAATACTTTTGGCTAATATTCTCACCAAATTCTCTCTCATGCCTCAAAGCAAAATGCTTAAATTATAATTTAAATTGATTGTGACGAGTGCCACAATTTACGCCTTGCTTAAGTACGTGGTGAGTACATCGCTGGGTTGGATGGTGGAATGGTAGAATATTCAATTGTTTTCTCAAACCAATCGCCAAGTCAGATTATCATTAGTTTTTTCATCACGCTCTTCCCTGTAGTGAGTATTCGTGATAAAAGTTATACGCCGTGAGGGACAGCAATAATTATTATATGCTTTCTCAACTATACTTGGATACTTGAATATACATGTACTAATTAATAGCGTCAAGTTCTGCTGGATTGGATGGTGGAGTGGCACACTGTCCAGGCACATGGTCCTGATATAATCCGAGAAAAACCCCTCCCATGTGCTACGCCATACTAAATGCGATAATAGCGAGTACATGTAGTGTACTGTGATCCTGAACTTAATTAAGATTCCCGCTAAAATTAATTCAAATACACTTTTGGTGAGTAGAGACTTAGTCATCCATACGATAGAGATAGAATCTACATGCTACATCTAGTCATGGTTCGCTACACAAGCGGTTTGGGGCCATAAGGATCCTGACTTCGGATAGGGTCTGCAAATGACGTTCATGTGTGAGTGCCCCTCATGTCATGTTGAGTCATCACTTTATATATACCGTACCATAGTCATTCGTGTCAAAGCCTTGAGTCTGCATACACAAGAATAATTTTAAAAAAATATACATGAATGTAACTTTGTTTTCTTGAACAGTTGTGCGCTGGCAATGAGACCAATGCAGAAAAACAAACCAAAAAAGCCTAGATCAAGCCACTCACCAAATATATATGATTAGCATCTTCGTGGACAGGAGTTCATCATTTTAATAAAAAGACCTTCGAGCCCACTCCAAATCTGCTCAACTCAAAATAAATTTAAAGCAAATCAATTATTACCCCTAATTTCTTACAGTCTCTCTCTTGATGGGCTTACCTGCATTGATAGTGATGCCGTCTAAGCCCGTACGCAATTGCTGTCACGAGCATGACCAAACATCCGACTATGGTGGTCGATCCAACTGAGGTTGAGGGGATTGTTTCGAGTATCAGATTGGAACCACTGGATCCTGCTGAAATCACGAGATTCTGGAAAAGTATGACACACCCCTTACACGTAGGCACACGGTTTAAAAAAGTACATGATACTAATGATACTAGTATTCACCTCCATCAAACGCAGTCCATTCGATCCAATCGGTCAGGCAAGTCGACTTGAGAATTTCTGGTGGCGTGTATGGGGGAGCAGACAGAAAGGATTACCCGGTCTTGTTCTGGCAGATCTATTCCACAAGTTGGTTAATGACAGTCTTTTTGTTGTACCTCAACAACCATCGCTTGTCCAAACTGTATGCCTCATCTAGCGCCCACAATGACTTTAATAACTTAGTTTCCTAGGCCATAACGCGTGAGGACCGTATCGAAATCATTCATCGGCCAGCGATAGCTTCTAGCTTAAGAACTAATAAGATCGCGGCTACTCCTCATCCTATTTTAAGAAAATCGCGAGATCCTACTACTACTGCGACTCGGCCTACCGCCCGCTTTGCTTCGCCCCATGAATCCGAAGAGAAAAAAAGCTTCAATCAAGAGACGTATGCTATATGCACTTCGAGTCCACCTGGATCCCAGGGTGCACGATCAGATAAGAAGCGTGCCACTGGACCTATCATTCCGAAGAAAAAAGGCACTGTTGTCCTCGCACCCAAGAGAAAGCGACCCATAAATCTTCGCCGTCTAAGTTCACAGTCTTCAAATGACGTGACAAAAAAAGTCTTGGATTCTAATCCAACCGTAGGTGAACAAATCTCATCAACAGGAAAAAGACCATCAATTCCTTTGCCCCCTGGATCAGAAAAATCGTCCGCAAATAAAACTCAGATCACGAAAAACCCGCGCTCAATGCCAAAGGTAAGGCGCGCAAGTGGTACCAGTACAAAGTCGGTTTTACGGCGGACATTTGGAAACAGCAGCACTCGAAGTGCTGAAAGAGGAATAATTCAGCCAACCGAAAAAGACGCCGAATCTCGTCGTCATGATGATAAAGGCAAACAAATTGATAGGGATCCATTGTCAAGCTTACCTGAGTATCCAATTGTCGCGCGAAGTGTCTCTCCACACATAGACGAGAAAATACACACAAATTATAGTAATTCGAAATTCATATTTAGGGGTAAGATTCCGTCGCATACTCTAGGCGCCGCTCATATTCCCTCGGCCGAAGCTACCAGCATGGTGTCATGCCACAATGCCGCACCTGGACAAATTTACTCTCAAGCGCTCATGTCTAAAGCCAAGATGGCCCATCAAGATGAGCTGAGGCGTACATCAGATGGAAATACGACACCGAAGAAAATGTTTTCCTCGCCATCGACAGGGGGAGCATCAAAGAGTCGTGGTCCTCCAGCCCAGGCAACTTCCCTGAATGTATCGAATGAATTGAGTAAAAGTAAAAGCCAATTAACCTTACTTTTGGAAAAAGATCGGGCTCGTCATAATTAAGTCAAGTCATTTTAGAGAGTGCTCATTTATTTCCTTCACGTCATGCCGTCACACTTGTGCTGCCTGGAAGAAACTGATGATTGTCACCGAGTATCAGTAGAACAAATTTCGAAGATCTCGATGCTCTAATATACTGCTCATGGACCACTCGTAATTGTGACCTAGAAATACTTGGGTAGTCGATAGACAGGTAAATTGTATATTTTATTTCCCTTAGATTTTCTCGTTATATTTTAGTCGACCTTTATTATATTATTATCATAATCTGTATACTATATACACTTATCTACGAAGAGTTAAAATTTTAAGCATGTTGGCTTTGCTGTTCTCGTCTAGATGTTTTACACCGGTAGGCCTTGGCTACCGTACTCCTTGTTGAAGACTCGTGCAATGACAATTTTCCTGATCTCTGTTGTGCCCGCACCAATTTCGTAGAGTTTGGCGCTGGTCGGTGTGAGATACATGGTGTGTGGAGGGTGGGGCACTTACTCGCGTAATAGTCTCGATGCTGGCATCTCTTCTACATAGCCCATCCCACCGAGTAACTGTATACAGTCGAGACTGCATTCCGTCGCGCGCTCAGCCGCATACATGATAGATCCAGCGCAATCCTGGGTCTGGATTTCGCCGCGTTCGTCGACGTTGCGTGCCGTGGTATAGGTATATGCTCGAGCTGTCTGTAGCTTCGTGTACATGTCGGCGAGTTTTCCTTGGACCAATTGATTCTGCGCAATGGGCTGGCCAAACTGCTTGCGTTGGTGGGTAAATGGCAGAGCGACATCGAGCGTGGCTTGCATGATCCCGATGGGTCCAGCACTCAGGACGAGCCGTTCGAGGTCTAAGCCTTCCATCAAGACGCGCACACCACCGTTAACTCGACCGAGAACATTCGCCTGCGGAACGAAGACGCTGTCGAAGATAAGTTCGCCCGTATTACTCCCACGCATGCCCATTTTGTCCAGCTTGCGCGCGCAACTGAACCCAGCGAAGCCACGCTCGACGAGAAACGCCGTGATCCCCTTAGAACCGTGCGCAGGCTCTGTTTTGGCGTAAACGATGATAAGATTGGCATCAGGGCCGTTAGTGATCCACATCTTGGTGCCGTTGAGGACATAACCGCCATCCACAGCGTGGGCTGTCGTGCGCATACTGACGACGTCGCTGCCAGCGCCACTCTCTGACATGGCCAGCGCGCCCACATTAATCCCAGCAATCAAGTCGGGCATGTATTTCTGCTTTTGGGCCGTGGTCCCATTGAGTTGGAGTTGGTTCACGCAGAGCTGCGAATGCGCTGCATAGCTGAGACCAATCGATCCAGAGGCGCGTGAGAGCTCCTCCATGACAATACAGTGTGCCTGATATCCGAGAGCTAAACCGCCAACGTCCTCGTCGGCGGTGATTCCCAAGAACCCAGCATCCCCAAGCCGTTGCCACATGCCTGCTGGGAAGGTGTTGGACTTATCGGTCTGCGCGGCGACGGCTTCGGGGATCTCACGACGCACAAATTCTTGGACGCGCTCACGTAGCTCGGTGAGGTCGGCGGTGGAGGGCGGCTCGAAAGCTTTAGGATGTTTGGAGGAAGCGTAGTGTCGGAGCATGTTGACTACTGCAAGGCGCGGTTCTGTGGGCCATCGTTGGCATGTGCGAAGGGGAGAGAGGGCTCGAAGAAATTTACCCACAGACATAGGAGTGGTGAAGAAGAGATTTGACTACGAGGATGTTTTCACGGAGTATGTTAGATGTAATCACTGAAGTCACCCATAGATCTGCATGCCAACGCCACAAGCTGGTTTCTGTGACGTAGGTTTAGCCCCTTGATAGCCGCGCTTATCGGATTATGCCGAGCGATAAGGATGATGGGTTTGACGGAAGACGTTTAAGGTCCATTGTCACGATGGCGTCGCACATTTCAAAATCACTAATCTGCGGACCTTGTTCGTCTTTATCGTTTTCTAGTCACCTTCCGACACGCTTTCTACGCCGAGTATCGTCGACCTCCCTTTGCTCGACGTATCGCGCGGTGACGACGCAATGTATCTCTCACCATGCGGCGGCCATCTCAGTCCTCCCAACCGCCATTGACGCTTCTTCGGAAGAATTTCAGCAAAATTCTAAGCAGATGTACGAAGCGTTAGCAAGAGTGAATGACCTAGTACGGAAGGTCCAGTTGGGAGGTCCACTCAAAGCAAGAGAAAAGCACCTTGCGGGAGGCAAGATGCTTCCACGAGACCGAATTACGGCATTGATTGATGTTGGCACATCATTTTTGGAGCTCTCTCCCCTCGCTGGTCATGAACTTTATCCAGACGTGGACGTACCCGCCGGTGGCATCATTACAGGAGTGGGCGTGATTGAAGGCGTTACGAGTGTGATTGTGGCGAATGACAGCACTGTCAAAGGCGGTACCTACTTTCCCATCACAGTGAAGAAACATTTGCGGGCCCAGGAAATCGCCCAACAAAACGGTCTGCCGTAGGTTTTCGTTGGCCCCTCGTCGCAATGACCACGACCACTGAATAATGACAGATGTATATACCTCGTAGATTCAGGCGGGGCGAATCTTCCCAACCAAGCCGATGTGTTCCCAGATCGTGAGCATTTTGGGCGGATCTTCTTTAATCAGGCTCGTATGAGTGCTGGGGGCATTCCTCAGATCGCCGTTGTCATGGGGCCCTGTACAGCCGGGGGCGCGTACGTGCCAGCCATGTCTGATGAAAGTATCATCGTGGATGGTCAGGGCCATATCTTCCTTGCTGGACCGCCGCTTGTGAAAGCAGCAACGGGCGAGATAGTGAGTGCGGAAGACCTGGGCGGCGGCAAGATGCACACTTCTGTCTCAGGCGTGGCTGATTATCTCGCCGTTGATGATGCCCATGCCCTTACTGTCGCACGACGCTGTGTCCGCAATCTCGGCTGGTCTATCAAAAAATTTCCTCAAACCTCGACATACGAGGAACCTCTGTACGATCCGGAAGAACTTATGGGCATTGCTAGTACAAACCTCCGCCGCCCTATCTCCGCTCATGAAATCATTGCACGGATTGTTGACGGGAGCGTGTTTTCAGAATTCAAGCGGGATTACGGGAGTAGTCTCGTAACCGGTTTCGCCAGTATCTACGGCATTCAAGTTGGCATTCTCGCTAATAATGGGATTCTCTTCGGGACCTCATCCCTCAAAGGCGCCCACTTTGTTGAGCTATGCTGCCAACGCCATATTCCGCTAGTATTTCTGCAGAATATCAGTGGGTTTATGGTCGGCGTCGACGCCGAGCGTGATGGTATCGCTAAACATGGTGCAAAACTTGTGACAGCTGTTGCCTGTGCTCAGGTTCCCAAAGTTACTGTCATTTGTGGGGCGAGCAGCGGCGCCGGTAATTACGGTATGTGTGGACGAGCATACAGCCCGCAATTCTTGTGGATGTGGCCGAATGCGCGCATTGGGGTCATGGGGGCGGAGCAGTTAACCGCAGTGATGGGCGCGGTGGGCAAGGCCGTCGATCCGGCGTTAAAAGAACGTATCGAACGAGAGAGTCAGGCGGTTTTTTCGACGGCGCGACTATGGGTATGTGGATTTCCGAGTTGGTGCGCTGAGCTAACGTAGATAGGATGACGGGATTATCCCGCCGAGTCATACGCGGCGAGTCCTCGGGTTAAGTCTAATGGCGGCTT
This sequence comes from Podosphaera leucotricha, assembly GCA_013170925.1. Lineage (NCBI taxonomy): Eukaryota > Fungi > Ascomycota > Leotiomycetes > Helotiales > Erysiphaceae > Podosphaera > Podosphaera leucotricha. The sequence continues at coordinate 690 of JAATOF010001661.1, read as the reverse complement.
TAAGTGGGAAGAAAAATGCGGTGGACACCAAGTTTGGTGTTTTTCGTATGTGAAATGCAGTTTGCACGCGGTTTCGGGAAAGGATGGGTATGGTGTTCTGATCGTGTTTTTGGAATGTAGTTGTAATTATGGTAGTGAAAGGATCTACAAAGAATTGCGGACTGTGGATCGTCTATTCGTTTTCTATTGAGCGACTAACTATGTAATAATGAGTATACGGATAACTAGTACAGGTTTCATCAGTTCGAGGAGAATACTTCGTTATCACCCACGCCGAGATTGTTTCCATGCCTCACAGCCCACTCCCTCAGTCCGACATACTGAAAATCCATGAATCAATTCACCCGTTACCCAATACCTCCGAGATGCATCGTCGTCGTACGTGCACTGTAGTGTACATCCAGCTTCGAGACTGACCTACATGCACATAGATCTCCCCCTATTCCTGTCATGTCTGCTCTCTCGTACCCTGAGCATTGCTGTGCCGCGCGGGCCTCTCTACCGAGCATCTAGATATCTGTTGCACTGCAAGATGCAGAAATATACTGTGTGATCGGCAGGTGGATCAAATCAACTTCTGAACTTCACGTGATAGAATCAAAGCCGATAACAAGAACCCGGGTTGAGATGCACTCTCTTGACGATCTGAGGAGATGGTTTGAAGACGAGTATGTCGTTGCGCTGAAGTAT